>JAXQQM020092461.1:0-100391 GCA_034641835.2 Pinus albicaulis | reverse complement strand
CCAAGAGTACAACATGTTGGAATTTAATTTCCAACTGCCCAGAGAAGTCTGCAGGACAGAAGTTAAATGAGAAAAGATTGAATGGTGGCGAAGTTAATGTTGATGTGAATTTAAGCAGGCGCGAATTGAATGCAGGAGCATTGGAAGAGCTACATCTTATCTGCAGCGACAACCAACATTAAAACCTTCACCAAACAAATTAAACTCAGAAATTTTACCGCCAGATTGAAAGAGCCACGTGGAGAAAAAAATATTGGATCGCGTTGTTTTGATGGGCTGGATGTATTGCCAAAATCCGGACCCGAAATTTTATAGGGAGGATTTAATTTGAGATTTCGCATCACACTTTGGGCCTATGTCATCATTTAATTTTGGAACGCGAAATATCTTGCAATGGAGTTTGATTTAATTTTTGGAGTCCGTAAAGATTTCATAAAGTTTTTTTTAACTTTCGGTAAAAGTTATTTTTACTATGGTTAATATATATTATAAATGTTTTTAACATTTATAATATATATATGTAATGTTTTATTTTTAATGTTATGTTCTGGAAAGTTCAAAAGGCCCGAAAGCCAAAAATGAAGAAAAGAAAGGGCCGTGAATGTAATTTTTAAATACTGTGTAAATTTTTATTTTTACACAGCAGTGTATAAAAAGGAAAAGGCAGATTGTAAAGTTTTTTTTAATGAGAGAAGTTTTACATACAGCAGAGTGTGAAACGGTTGAATGCACAGTAGTCCGGAAGTTGAAGAAAAGCCAGCAGAGGCAGAAGTGCAGAGCACAGTGTGATTTTTTTTTGTGAGACAGAGAAGAGTGATTTGGACACTGCGTGTGAAGCAGTTCCATCTTTTGTAATCTCCCAGCAGTGGAAAGTTTTCAGATTGTAATAGATTTTTATTTTTAATGAAATAGAAGAATTTTGTGCAATCTCTGTCTACCAGCAAGAAAATTTTTGTTTGTATTTCTCTGTGTTAAAGGAGGGGAATTTTTATTCTCCTGTGTGTTTGGAATATTCAGAAATTCCAACATGGTATCGGATCTTGTTTAGGCACTTTGAAGATTTCAAAGAAGCTGAAGAAGAAGACTTGTTGCAGTGATTTCTCCAGCAGAGTGAAAAGCTCAACAGAGGTCAAAGTTCAGGTATTTCTCAAAGGATAATAGAACTGTTGTTTTTTGTTTAACAGAGTTTGTTCTTTCAGAGAAGGAAAGACAGTTTGTTAAGTTTAGAGTTCAGTTTTGAAGCAATGGCTGGACCAAGTACAGGAATGAGTCTTGGAAATGTGCGGCTTCCACAATTTAATGGAAAGAATTATGATTATTGGGCCATTACCATGAGAGCCCTGTTTGTCTCACAAGACTTGTGGGAACTAGTAGAAGATGGTTTCACAGAACCAGCTGATGAGCAGGCTTTTAATGCCTTAACTCAAGCAGAGAAAGATGTGTTGAAGAATAATAGGAAGAAGGATGCCAAAGCTCTCTTCTGTTTGTATCAAGCTGTAAATGAGAGTATGTTTCCAAGGATAGTAGCAGCTAAGAAATCCAAGGAGGCATGGGAAACTCTGAAAGTAGCCTATCAAGGTATGGAGAAAGTTAAAACAGCAAAACTTCAATTGCTGAGAAGGGATTTTGAAACTCTTTGCATGAAAGAGTCAGACAATGTAGACACATTTTTTACACATGTGATTGGGATTGTAAACCAGATAAGATCCCATGGAGAAACTCTTGAAGAAAGAAGGATTGTGGAGAAACTTTTGAGATGTTTACCCTCAAAGTTTGATGTTATTGTAACCACCATAGAAGAGACCAAAGATCTCTCACAGTTTACAGTGGATGAACTTCATGCCTCACTAATAACCCATGAACAGAGATTGAGCAGAGATGAAACCTCATCTCTTGAACATGCCTTCAAGACCCAAATGCCTTCAGGAAGAGGAAGAGGTCAAGGAAAAGGAAGAGGAAGAGGCAGAAGCCAGAACAGAGGTGGAAGGAACAGCCCTTCACATTCACATGGAAGGAGCAACAATGAAAGTCAGAGCCATGGCCAATGCAACAGCCAGCAAGGTGGACATCAACACCAACATGCTCATGGACAAAGGTATGACAAATCCAATGTCCAATGTCATTATTGCAAGAAATATGGGCACTATGCCAATGAGTGTAGAAAGAAGCAAAATGACATGAAGAATAAGTAGAATGCTAATGTAGCAAAACAAGAAAAGAACCCAAGTAATGTGCTGCTAGCTTGTAATGTAGCACAAGACAAAGATGATGATGTTTGGTTCTTAGATTCAGGTTGTAGTAATCATATGACTGGCAACAAAGCAATGTTTGCCAATCTAGATGAAGAAGTTAAATCTGAAGTGACCACAGGGACTGATACTAAGATCTCTGTCAAAGGAAAAGGCAGAGTTAGTATTCGAGCCAGAAATGGGGAGAAAAAATTTGTTCCTGATGTGTATTATGTTCCAGGTCTGAAATGTAATCTTTTGAGTGTTGGGCAGCTCATAAATAAAGGTTACAATGTAATTTTTAAAGATGATGTGTGCACCATAAAAGATATTCCTCCAAGTAAGAAAATTATTGCTGAAATTCAAATGACCAGCAATAGGATGTTTCCACTCAAGCTCAACATTGACTTGAAGGGAAAAGGAAAGAATGTAGCAGCTGTAACTCAAGAGGCCTTCCAGAAGGAAGAGAAAGATGAAAATTGGTTATGGCACCTGAGATTTGGACATCTCAATTTCGGAGGATTAAATTTGCTACACAGAAAAGGAATGGTAAGGGGTTTACCATTGATTGAGAAGCCTGACAGCCTATGTGAAGGCTGCATCTTGGGAAAACAACACAGAGAAAATTTTCCATCAGGGAAAAGCATAAGGGCGAAAGCACCCTTAGAAATAATCCACTCAGATTTATGTGGGCCGATGCGAATGACATCGGTTTCGAAAGCAACATGTGCGACCTTCATGAATGATTTCACAAGAAAGAGTGACAGGTTTATTTTCTGAAATATAGGTAAGTCTTTCAGAAATTTGCCACTTTAAGAAGCTCTTATGAAAACGAGAGTAGGCGGTATAAAGTTCTCGGGGCGAAAACGGAGAGGAATATATATCAAAGGAATTTATGCGTTTCTTCAAAGAGAACGGCATACACAAACAGTTTACCACAAGGTACACACCGCAACATAATGGAGTTGTTGAAAGGAAGAACCGAACCATAATGGAAATGGTTAGAATTATGTTGAAGGCAAAACACTTGCCGAATGAGTATTGGGCAGAAGCAGCAAACTGTCATGTGTATATTTTAAATAGATGCCTTACAAAAGCTGTGATGAACAAAGTTCCGGAAGAAGCGTGGAGTGGAAGAAAACAAGGAGTCACCCACATGAGAGTTTGGATGTGTGGCATATGCACATATTCCAGACAAATTGAGAAAGAAGTTGGATAGTAAGGGGGAGAAGTGCATTTTACTTGGATATTGTGAAGATTCCAAAGGATACAGATTGTATAACCCATCCACAAAGAAGTTTGTAATAAGAAGAGATGTGCAATTCATTGAAGAGGAAGCATGGGATGGAAGCATTGAGAAAACAGTCAATGTTAAAAACTGTTTATCTCATGATGAAGATGATGCAGATGTGGTTGAAATCAACAACCCATTCATTGCACAACCTCCACCAGCACAAGGATAGCAAGGGACACCTCAGGCAGCAGCGAGAACACCCTTGAGAAGAAGCGGGAGTGCATCTCCAAGCACACCACATGGAGCAGAAATGAGTGCTTCATCAAGCACATCTACACCAAGTGAAAGCGGAACAAGGTTCAGAAGCCTTAGAGAAATTTATGAGCAAGGAGAAGCAGATGAAGGTATGAATTCCTTATTTTCTTTGTATTGTCAAATTGATGATCCTATTGATTTTGAAGATGCTATTAAAGATAGAAAATGGATAGAAGCTATGGATGAAGAAATTAAAGCCATAGAGAAGAATAGAACATGGGAGTTGGTTGACCTACCAGAAGGTAAAGAAGTCATTGGAGTTAAATAGGTATACAAGACCAAAAGCAATGCTGAAAGAAAAATAGAAAGACACAAGGCCAGACTTGTTGTCAAACGATATAAGCAGAAGCAAGGGATTGATTAAGAAGAAACTTTTGCACCAGTTGCAAGAATGGAGACGGTAAGAGCAGTGCTGTCCATAGCAGCACAAAATAAATGGAAAGTATATTAGATGGATGTAAAATCTGCATTTTTAAATGGAGTTTTAATGGAAGAGGTATATGTGGAACAACCTCTTGGATATGAGAAGAAAGGCCAGAAGCATAAGGTCTGCAAATTGAAGAAAGCTCTTTATGGGCTGAAGCAAGCACCGAAGCATGAAATGCAGTGAGATGAACTCCTATCTGCACAGAAGAGTAATTTGAAAAATGTGAGGAGAACCCTCTACATCAAAGAAAAGGATGGTAAGATCCTCATTGTTTTTTTATATGTTGATGATCTAATTTTTACAGGTAATGATGATTGCCTTGTTGAAAATTTTAAAACGGTCATGAAAGATGAATTTGAAATAGTGACATGGGTTTGTTAGATACTTCTTGGGAATAGAAGTGGAGCAAGTGAAAAAGGAATTTTTTTATTTCTCAAGCAAAGTATGTGAATCAAGTTTTAGAAAGATTTAATATGCAGGAGTGCAAAGCTGCAATTACTCCCACAGTAATTGGATTGAAGTTGAGTAAAGATGACAGCAGCAAGGATTTTGATCCAAGTTTATATAAAAGCATAGTTGGCAGCCTCATGTATTTGACTGCAACTAGGCCTGATTTTATGCATGTTGTTAGTTTAATTTCCAGATCTATGGAGAAGCCAAAAGAAGCACATTGGCAAGCAGCAAAGAGAATTCTAAGGTATGTTAAAGGAACTAAAAGATTTGGTATTTTATATACTACTTCAGAAAATTCAGAATTAGTTGGATACACTGACAGTGATTGGGCTGGAAGTGTAGATGATCGGAAGAGCACTTCCGATTATGTTTTTCATATGGGTTCAGGAGCCATTTCATGGGATTCTAAGAAACAACATATTGTAGCATTGTCTACAGCAGAAGCAGAGTATGTGGCAGCTACATCAGCAACATGTCAAGCAATTTGGATGAGGAGAATGTTGAGAAGTCTATGTCAAGAACAGGTAAAAGGGACAATGATTTATTGTGACAATAGCTCAGCTATTGCATTGTCAAATAATTCAGTATTTCATAAAAGAACAAAGCACATAGACACAAAATTTCATTATATCAGAGAATTGGTAAACAATGGAGAAATAATTTTAAAACATTGCAGAACTCAGGAGTAGTTTGCAGATATTCTGACCAAGCCATTGGGACAGAAGAGTTTTTAGTTTTTAAGGAAATGTCTGGGTATGACTGATAATCCAGCAGTTGAAATTAAGGGGGAGTGTTGGAATTTAATTTCCAACTGCCCAGAGAAGTCTACAGGATAGCGAGTTAATGAGAAAAGATTGAACGGCGGCGAAGTTAATGTTGATGTGAATTTAAACAGGCGCAAGTTGAATGCAGGAGCATTGGAAGAGATGCATTCAATCTGCAGCAAAAACCAGCATTAAAACCTTCACCAAACAAATTTAACACCAGAGGAAATTTACCGCCAGATTGAAAGGGCCACGTGGAGTAAATTTATTGGATCGCGTGAATTTGGAGGAGATCTGAAAACACAAAATCTGGACCCGAATTTTTATAGGGTGAATTCTATTGAGAATTCGCATCACACTTTGGGCCTACGTCATCATTCAATTTTGGAACGCGAAATATTTTGTAATAGATTTTGTCTTATGGTTGAAGTCCGTAAAATTTCATAAAGGTGTTAAACCTTCGGTAAAAGTTATTTTTACTATGGTTAATATATATTATAAATGTTTTTAACATTTATAATATATATATGTAATGTTTTATTTTTAATGTTATGTTCTGGAAAGTTCAAAAGGCCCGAAAGCCAAAAATGAAGAAAAGAAAGGGCCGTGAATGTAATTTTTAATTACTGTGTAAATTTTTATTTTTACACAGCAGTGTATAAAAAGGAAAAGGCAGATTGTAAAGTTTTTTTTAATGAGAGAAGTTTTACATACAGCAGAGTGTGAAACGGTTGAATGCACAGCAGTGCGGAAGTTGAAGAAAAGCCAGCAGAGGCAGAAGTGCAGAGCACAGTGTGATTTTTTTTTGTGAGACAGAGAAGAGTGATTTGGACACTGCGTGTGAAGCAGTTCCATCTTTTGTAATCTCCCAGCAGTGGAAAGTTTTCAGATTGTAATAGATTTTTATTTTTAATGAAATAGAAGAATTTTGTGCAATCTCTGTCTACCAGCAAGCAAATTTTTGTTTGTATTTCTCTGTGTTAAAGGAGGGGAATTTTTATTCTCCTGTGTGTTTGGAATATTCAGAAATTCCAACACAACACTTTTTAAAATTAATAGATATTTAAATAGATCTTATTTTTTCCTATTGACTATGTTATTCTGATTTCAAACTCATAGACCATCAAAACAATGAAAAAAAATTTCCGGTTTACTTCAACAATATATAATAAATTAGATAAAACAAGAGATGAAAGACAGATCTTCCCTGGCCCGCTAATAAGATGAACAAAAAAATGTTAAAAATGTTTCAATGTTTCTTCGAGTTTAGTGTAGTAAAACATCTTGTGCGTGAAATGGGGAGAGGAAAGAGGATGAACAAGTACGACTCAACCGCAATAACGACTATTTAGTCTTTTTTTTCAGAAAGAAAAAAACGCTGAATATATTGATGATATATATACAGTACATGTTGATATGATCATATAATCTCAGCTGTGAAGGTACAGCGAGAAAGCATACATCAATTGCCCCTTAAAAAACTGCTGTAATTAAGCAGAATCAGATGAGTGGGCAACCTCATGAGACGAGTCAAGATCCGACCCGGTTGCAAATACAGACATGTGGGAACCATGAAAATAAAAAAGGATCAGAAACATTCCATCTGCCTGATACAAATCAAGAAAGGAGATATAACAACTACGACTGAACCGCAACCAACGGCTATTTAGCAATTTGAACTACCACTACAATTGCCCTGGCCAGCTAACACATCATTACGCCATGCTACTTGCATTGCTATCGCTATCGCCAGATACGCTATGTAAGAATCATTCCATCACTTCACTTTCGAGATGGTTAATTCAGCAAATTTTCATGGTTTAAATTCAATTCAATTTATTTCATAATAGTTACAACACTAATTTTGAATGGCAACTTCTCTTTCCTGTAGTTTAATATATATATAGCAATTAAAATTTTAACTTAATTTTTTTTTCAAAAATTATATTTATAATATTTTTTTATTTTTATTTTTTACTTTCGTAATTTCACGATATAATTATAAATATCATATAGCATAAAACTTTTTAATACTTCTTAATGCACTTTGTAATCAATCTCAAGATAAATAAATTAATATCTAAAACATAATTTTAATTTAACAGATAATAATATTATTATGTGAATTGGTTATTATCATTACTTTAATTTATATTAAATTTTAATTTAAAAATGAATTATAAATTTGTCGTGATAAATCTTTTTACCTATTATAGGAATACAATATCATTTTAATATATTTAATTTTGATATAACATTTTCAACTTGTTTTCTTAAACTATAACTAAAACTAAATAAATATTTAAAAGAATAACTAAAACTTAATAACATTCCACTTAAATAATTATTTTCTCCAAATTATAATTTACTTCAATATATGATATAGTTAATGAACATAAAATATGATATATCATTGCGATTCCAAAACTATTTAAAAAAATAAATTAAACAAGTAGTAATATTATTATGTGAATTGCTTATTACCATTAACTTAATTTATATTAAATTTTAATTTAAAAAATTAATTATAAATTTGTCTAATAAATATCATTCTAATATATTTAATTTTCATGTAACATTTTCAACCTCGTTTCCTTAATCAGTAAATCGAAACTAAATGAATATTTAAAAAAATTAATGAAAACTTAATAACATTCCTCTTAAGTAATTATTTTTCCCCAAATTATAATTTACTTCAATATGTGATATAGTTAATGTACATTGCAATTCCAAAACTATTTTAAAAATTGGGCAAGTGGAAAATATTATCAATTTTAATTTCTTAAAAATTATTTCGATTATTAAAATTATTATTATTATATTATTCATATGTATTTAAATCTTAAACTAATTTTTTCTTTTTTATTTTTCACCTATCAAATCCGCCATTAGAGAGTTTTATGATTCGTAGTTTTGTGATTAATAGAAGAGCAGCAGCCTCATTGTTCGTGTGTGAATTATTCGTGTTATTTGTGTGATTAAATCCTCTGTCTCTCCAACAAACTGGTATCGGAGTCGAGGAAGGATCGTAGATCCGTGGGCGAGCAGAGCCCGTAAGCAAGCCAAAAAACAAAAGGCCGAAAATTTTTTTTACGCAATTTTACCCGCGGTCCACACGTTTCTAGTGCCGGACCCTGCGCGAGATCCGCAAGGAAAGACCACATCCTCTCCCAAAAAAGAGTCGCCGAGATTCAAAGCAAAAGTTACGAAATTCAGAAAAATTCGAGTTTCGACGGCAGCTTACCCTTCACCGGACGTGCGGAACTAGAACGCAATTTCCCTTCATCGGGGGTGCGAAACGTTGTTCGAAAAAAACTTACACGAACAGCGGCGGCACGAAAGAAAATAAGACAGGCGTGAGTTTGTTTTTTTCAAAGGTACATACGTGTGGTATTGTTCAAAGTCACGTGGGTGCATATTTTTTTACGTTTGTTTGGAAATCACAAACGACAATACGTGGATGAGCTTTATTAAAAAGTCTTTGTTTGGCACTCACAAAAGACAATAGGTGCATGCGAATGTGGGTATTCATAAGTTTTTTTAAGAATTTTCTTATATAATCTTTTTTCATAAAGATTTTTTATATTCATATAACAAAAAAAATATCAAAGGGTTTTTTTTATAAAGGTGTTTTATAAACTTTTATAAAAAATACAAAGGATTTTTTTTATGAAGGGTTTTTTATAGACTTTTATAAAAATAAGGGACAAGAATTTTTTTTATATAATCTAGGGTTTTATTGAGAGAATTTAAAGGGAAAGAAAGAGCTTTGCAAAGCTTTCATAAAGGAAGGAAAATTCAGTGTTTTTTTTGGTTAGAGACAATTTTTTTTTGAGGCAAGATGGTCACATCAAATTTTCAGCCACAACTTCCATCTTTCAATGGGAAAGATTACGATATGTGGGCCATTAAGATGGAGACCATGCTAAAAGCGCATGATGTCCGGGATCATGTCAAGTATGGGTTTGCAGAACCTAAAGATGATGCAGAAGAACGAGCCCTCGGTAATGCCGAGAGGGAACAAGTGGAAGAAAGATAAGCGAAAGAATGCACAAGCATTGCTTCTAATCCAGACAGGGAGTTGATCGCGCCGTGTTCCGTAAGATCATGATAACCTCGTCAGCAAAGGAGGCATGGGACACACCGGCGACAAGCTATCAAGGTATGGCGAAAGTTAACATTGTTAAACTGCGAACACCGGGAGAGACTTTGAAAGTCCGCAAATGAAGGAGACGAGAGGACATTGATTCCTTCATGAATAGGGTCATGTCTCGTCATCAATCGCTTAAAAAATCTATGGCGAAGATATTAAAGATAAAACAATGATCGAGAAGGTTCTTCGATCCCTGTCTACCAAATTTGATGTTGTGGTAGCAGACCATAGAAGAAGCAAAGGACTTGGAAAAATTGACAATTGATGAGTTGATGGGATCCCTTCTATCGCATGAGGCAAGGATAGAGACGAAATAAGGATTCCACTTTGGAAACAGCCTTCCAAAGTCAAGTCAATATTTCAAGAGGTCGAGGAAGAAGTCGATCGAGAGGGAGAGGACGAGGCAACAACTATGGCGGTCACAGAGATGGCCGAGATGATCATGAGCATCAACGTGGAAGCAAGCAACGTGCGAAGCTTTCATAACAATCAAAGGTTTGACAAATCAAAGGTAAAGTGCTATTACCGCAATAGATTTGGTCATTATACTCGTGATTGTAGGAAGAAGATTGCATATCAAGGCAATCGTAGAGCTAATGTAAGTACGTAAAATAGTGACTCTATGTTTCTCGCATGCAACACCATGCATGCACCATCCGATAAGGTCTCGCTATTAGACAAAGTGGTTGCAAGTGACCACATGACGAGCAACAAGGATTTGGTTGCTACTTTGGATGTCACAGTGCGGACAGAGGTCAAGTTGGGAACCGACAAGACCGTGGCAAGTAGATGGTAAAGGAGTGGTCAACATTGTGACCAAGCGGGGGGGAGCCAAAGACCATATCGAGGTATAATATGTCCCCGGGCTCAAACACAATTTGATTAGTGTTGGCCAACCGATGCGTAAAGGATATAAAGTTATCTTTCGGGGGCAACAATGTGTTATTTACGAAAAATCCCCAAGCAAGCAAAGTTGATTGCAAAGGTGCGGATGACGAGGAACGGACTCTTTCCTCTCATTATGAACTACAATGATCAGAGTTAGTTCTTTTACAACCGCATGTTTTGATGCATACTCGGTTATGGCACTTTTGGTTTGGACACTTGCATTTTTCCGGTTTAAGATTGTTGCAGTAGAAACAGATGGTCGAAGTTTACCTCCCATCAAAGAACCTCGCTAGCACTTGTGAGTGTTGCATCTTGGGAAAGCAACACCGTGAAAGTTTTCCGAAAGAAGTTTCTTATAGAGCAAAGAAACCACTTGAATTGGTGCATACCGACTTGTGTGGACCTATGAGGACACAATCGATTGGTGGCAGTTGTTACTTTCTCACCTTTATTGATGATTATAGCAGGAAGACTTGGGTTTACTTTTTGAAGCAGAAGTCCGAAACCTTTGCATAGTTTAAAGAGTTCAAAGCTTTGGTGGAGAACCAAAGTGATCGACGGATCAAGATATTGAGATCGGATCGTGGTGGAGAATACGATTCGAAGGAATTCCATGAGTACCGCAAACAACATGGAATCGAAGACAGATTTACGACATGATACACACCACAGCAGAATGGTGTAGCAGAGAGGAAGAATCGAACAATCATGAACATGACAAAGGAGCATGTCGAAAGCAAGACACTTGTCTAACGAATATTGGGCAGTAAGCGCTTGCATGTGTTGTTTATGTGATAAACAGATCTCCTACAAAGAGCGTGATGAACAAAGTTCCGGAAGAAGCATGGTCGTGTATGTCTTGCAAGTGTATCTCATTTCGCAGTTTTTGGATGTGTAGCCTATGCACATGTGCCTAAGCAAATAAGAGGCAAATTAGATGATCAAAGTGAAAAATGTATATTTACTGGTTATAGTGAGCAGTCAAAAGCTTACAAATTGTATAACCATGTCACAAAGAAGACAATCATTAGCAGAGATGTTGTGTTCAAAGAACAAGAGTCATGGAATGGGATCCGTAGACACACTAACCGATGCTCAAACACCATTGATGGAGGATGCTCTTGTAGAAGAAGAGGAGCAAGAAGAACCAAAAGAGCGAGACACCAAACAAAGTCACACCAAAGCAAGGACTCCCAGATTTTTCGAGCAAAGATGGATCTTCAAGCGGATCCACGCATCGGAATTCTCCAAGCAACGAATCGGGTAAGAAAAAGATGAGAAGTTTGAAGGATATTTATGATGATTTGGATGTTAGTTCAAATTTTGCATTGTTGGCATTCCAACCTTCTTCGTTTGAAGAAGCAATCAGAGATGACAATTGGGTGCAAGCCATGGATGAAGAGATGAATTCCATTGAAAAGAATGATACATGGGATTTGGTTGATTTACCAAACGATAAAAAATCTCATTGGTGTGAAGTGGGTGTACAAGACTAAAGTGAATGAGAAAGGTGAGATTGACATGATTCAAAGCAAGACTTGTAGCCAAAGGATTCTCGCAACGAACCGGGAATAGACTTTGGGGAAACATTTTCTCCCAGTAGCGATTGGATATCGTAAGAGAAGTTCTAGCGACAGCAACTTTCGAACAAGTGGAAAGTGTATCGGATGGATGTCAAATCAGCCTTCTTGAACGGAATTCTAGAAGAAGAAATTTATGTGCAGCAACCTCCGTGTTATGAAGTTGAAGGACAATAAGATAAAGTTTACAGATTGAAGAAAGCGCTCTATGGATCGAAGCAAGCACCTAGAGCATGGTATAACGAGAATCGATAGTTATATGATCAAGAATGGATTTTGTAGAAGCAAGATTGAGCCTACCTTATACACAAAGGTAAATGAGCATGGACATATTTTGATAGTTTGCTTCGTATGTTGATGATATGATTTTTACGAGTGATCTTGAAATAGATGAATTTAAAGCGGCCATGATGAAAGAATTTGAGATGACAGATCCGGGTCTCATGAAATATTTTCTTGGCATTGAAGTTGAGCAATCCGAAAAAAGGCATTTTTTATTTGTCAAAATAAGTATGCAACAGATTTGTTTGAAAAAGATTCAGGGATGGATAATTCCAAACCCGTACCTACACCAATTGCAACGAGATACAAAGTTAAGTAAGGATGATGAAGGGGCGGATGTCAATCCAACTCTATTCAAAAGATTGGTTGGCAGTCTCATGTATCTCACAGCCTACAAGACCGGATATTATGCAGAAGTGAGTCCGATTTCTAGATTCATGGAGACTCCAAAAGACACACATTGGAGTGTTGGAAAAATAATTTTGAGATACATAGCAGAACCCGTAGATTATGGCATAATGTATACAAGTACGAGAAAAATAAAGAATTGATTGGATATACAGATAGTGATTTTGCAGGAAGTTTGGATGATCGGAAGAGCACATCCGGTTATGTTTTTCCATCTCGGTTCAGAGTGATAGCATGGGCATCTAAGAAACAGACCCTATTGTTACACTATCATCGACAGAAGCGGGAATATGTAGCAAAGCAACTTCAAAGCAACATGTCAAGCAAGTATGGTTAAGAAGAGTATTGGATGGACTCAAGCGAAAACAACAAGGATCAACGAGCAATATACTGTGACAACACATCAGCGATTGCACTATCCAAGAATAGTGTATTTCATCAAAAGAGCAAGCATATTGATACTAGATATCATTTTATTCGAGAACTAGTGAACAATGGAGAAGTTCACTTGAAGCCTTGTAGAACAAGTGATCAAATGGCTGATATCTTTACAAAGGCATTAGCAGTAGATTTGTTTCGGCTTTCACAAAAGAAACTTGGGTGTTGTAAGCCTAGCTGAGACATAGACCAAATGAGGGCATGTTTGAGTTGTCATAAGTTATGTTTTAGTTTAGAGGTCGTAATTAACGGGGGGTGTTAAAATATATAATTACTTCCTCATGCGAAGTTAGACGAAGAGTTAAGTGGAGTTAGTTGAGTTGAGTTACGCTTAGATTTGGAGAGCGAGTTAAAGAGTGAGTTAAGCGAGTTGATTAAGTCCGATTATGTGTGAGAGTGTTTGCATGTCAATTAGATTAAATACCCTTCACGGGTTCATTGTTTTAAGAGAGAAAGAGAGTAAGAGAGTTTTATGATTCGTAGTTTTGTGATTAATAGAAGAGTAGCGGCTCATTGTTCATGTGTGAATTATTCGTGTTATTTTTTGTGATTAAATCCTCTCGTCTCTCCAACACCATTCACATATATCTCTAACTTATATAAACATATACCTTGAGAAATGGCTCACAAAGTCAAAACCCTAACGACTCGGCTTCAATGAAAATAATGATATGATTAATATGAAACGCCGGTAATGACCCAGAAACCCGAATCACTTCGCTAGCAATCCATAAATTGTATCACGTATAAATGTTCACACTCGCTTCAATCCGTTTCCTCACTAGTGACAAGCCGAATCTTCGCAAAAGTGAGATGTGTTACAGCTTGTCTCGTCGTCGTGGTTATGCGGAGAAGACCGCTTTCAAGTTGAGGTCATGCCTTTCTCTCGGTTATGATGTCGCTCGCGTCTTTTTTCTATTATTTTGTTGTGTATCAAATATTATAAGATCGGTGAAACAAAATCTCTTGTTACTTGAATAAAAATAGAAAATTGAAAAAAGAATACAAGGACAACCCAAAAAAAAGGACGGATAAGTTCCTTCGCTAACCAAGGAAAAAAATGATAATCAAATGTTGAGATAGATCCCGAGCAATATTTCTTTTTTTCGAAGAAAAAAACGCCGAATATATTAATATATAAACGAGTGCATTGACTTGTATAATCTCACTCGTAAAGTTCGCAGACGAGATAGATCCCGAGCAATATGCTAACATTTCTATTTTTCGTGGAGTGGAGAGTAGTTATAGATTGCGTTTATTAAAGCATAGTTACAAAATTCGCAGAATAAGGGGCAGAAATTTCAAAAATACGTGAATTCCATTCGAATTGCGAATGATTCGATAAAATTTGATTCGGTTCCGGCCTAGATTGTTTCATTCGGCCGCTTATACAAAAAAGCAAAGCCATACTTCTTAACGTAATAGTGTTTTGTATGGAGTTAAAGAGGCGACGCACCATGGTTATTATTGCTCGCTTGAACATTCTAGTCGAGATGAAACTGTTATGACTAAACACACGGAAATAAAAATATTTGTGAAATTGAAAACATTCTATTTTGTTATTTCAATATTTCTTTGGAGATTTGAAAAGCCACAAAATAGAGAAAAAAAAGAAGAAAAGTGGATTGGGATATATTTTTAAAATATGTTTCTATTTTGATAGGTAGTAGATAAATGTATAGAATATGTACTATGTGGACAAATAAGTTTTGAAATTATGTAATAATTTTAAATTCTAGTTATGAATATAAAAGAAATAGAGAAAGTCTATTTTCTTTCAAATTACATTACTATTTTCAAGTTACATTACTAAAATTATTATTTTATTATAGTTATTAGAAATTATTCAAATTATTCAAAATTTAAAATAAATTAAAATAAAATTAACAAAATAAAAAAAATATATAAGAAATATATATATATATATAATTTTCGTGCATTAAAGGGAGAGGGGAAGAAGATATGTGGGCTTCAACCGTTGTGCAACCAACGGCTAGTTTGTTGTGGAAACCACTGCTCTCATTGCCTTTCCCAACTGACACTTTTTACCGTTACGCAATGCTACTTCACCATAGTTACATTTTATAACTTGGGATTTAATGTTTATGGAGTATTCATTAAATTTTTTCCGGCCGTAATAGTCACAAAGAGAGGGATTGAGATTTAGTTATAGTTTTTGCAATGTACCATTATTTCCATGTCAAGCCGGGCTATTTTGGAAAATGTTTACCTAAATGTTTACCAAAATACAATATCGCATAAATCTTGTAATTGTTTTGATGGAAATTTCCGAATATTTCGAACAAAACAGAGGAAGCAAAGTTCCTTAACTCAACACAAAAGAAATGATAGAAATGTGGCAAAAGAGAGATGGAGAAAAGCTCTTTCTCATTAACCATAAAAATGACTATTAAAAATACAAACTTATTCGTAACTACGCTTCCGGGAATAAGAAAAATACTCCTTACTCTTTTTTTTTCAATTTCTTCTTTTACACGATTTGTGTTTCAAAGAACATACGCACGATTTGCTGAAACTCCACACGATCCGTTGTCGAAACACACGGATAGTTGTTGAAACACTCGGAAAATGCATTGTCGCTCCAAAACACGGCGACTCTGTTTCCCTCTCGTTTTCTTCGCTCTCTCGTCTTCTTCTCTCGTCTTTCTCTATTTCTCTAACTCTCTAACATTAAAACAACTCGTTGTCTATTAGATTTATATGTTGAAAAACATATTTGACTTAAAGCAATAAAATAATAAAAAATATCTTTTAAACTTATCGACCTCTTAAATGCGATAGCGATGGGACATAACGTGATTCCTTTTGGAAAAATGAAGTCGATCGTTTCGGGGACATTAACTCTAAAAATTTAATGCACAAGTGAAGTGCAAAAATAAAACATGACTTTGAGGTATCCATCAGTCCGATAAATCTACGTAAAATCTGATTTATGTCCACCTATTTCAGATTGCCGTTGGAATTAAATTCCAATAGGTTTGAGTGTTTCTCCCGCATTTATTTCAAGAATATTGATAAGCACAATAATACGACTTCATCCTAAATATACTTATTCCAAAAGCTTCAATCCCATGGCCCGTAGAACATGCTAATTAATAATGAATATTGTTAGCTATAAATGACACCAAACCGACTCGAATTTCATTTCCCGCTTTCCGCGGTGATTATAAGATTATTATTTAAGCTTCCGCGTTGATTATATGATCAAGCTTCGCGCCGATTATATGATTAAGCTTGGTTGCACCGTGGCCACACCGAGGTCCGTCTATGTATCTGTCGCAATTACGCTGAAGCAAGCGAGAGTGAGATTTCATGTCGATGTGTGGAGCCCCGTGTTAGGGTTTGTACTCTCCGAAATATGCGGGGTTGAAACCCAAAAAGCGAGGTGTTAACCATGGGAGTGTAGAAGTGATAATAAATACCCCAATGGACATGGGGAGCTAGGGTAAATTTGAAATTCAAATGAGCGCCAAACGCAACAAAAATTCAAACTCAAATTTTTTTTGGTCAAAGAGAAATATTGCATTAATGTTACTCTGCCGAATTGTATGGCATGTCATAAAATACCATAAATATGGCATGGGAGGAGTCTTTCGTTTGATGAAACGGAGGGTTATGGGACACCTCCAGGGGACTGTCTCTCCGCGACTCTCTAGCCTTTTGAGATTCAGATTGGACCCACCCAATTTTGATGGGTCGACGGCCACCACCTCTGTCCTTCCGCTCCAAGCCACTCCTCTCCCATCCACCACCACCACTCACTTCACCACTCCGTCATTGAAATTCTACGGATGATATGGTTGTACATCAACTCCCTAATGCAGTTCCGCCTTTTTGAAATTTAAAATTTGAATTTTGAAATTGAAAGTCCGACAAAGCTCTTCATGAATACGAGAAGGCCGCCTTTCTGGTTGTTGATATGGAGATGGAGTTGAGATGCATTCTGAGCACTTTTTCAGGATATCTCCAGTGAACGTGGTCTACTCGGAGACCGAGAGGTCTTATACTCATAATAAACTGCGCGGGGATGATGCTCGGAAACTTAATGGAGTTTATAGCAATTTCTTTGTGGTGGATCTCATCTTGAGACTCGTTGGCAATTGGTCGCACGTTTTCTCGCTTCAATCGTAATGGGAACGAACAAGCGGACGATGATACTTCCCATTGTGGGGCCGTGGCACTGCCAAATACCGATATTCGCCCGCGTTCCTATATGTGGGTAGCGGGATATTAGATATATTGATATATTGGTTATATTGATATTGTTGCATTATTAGTTTTGTAATCTTTGAATATCCGAGCGACGCATAAGATATATATATATATATATATATATATATATATATATATATATATATATATATATATATGATATTATAGGATTATTGGTTTTTTTTAATCCGTGAATATAGGAGCAATGCATAAGTTCAAAAGAAACCTTAAAAGGATTAGCATACATATATATTATATATAAAATAAGTAGTAGAAGGGACAATAAGTCATGTTTATAAAATGATTGATTTTTTGGCTTATTTATTTTAGAAAGCTACGTGGTATATATGGTCGGTTTTGCCACCACGGAGTTGGTGCTCTAGTTGTTTCCTTTGTTGGTCTCATAATCTTTATGGTGCTCGGTGTCATGTCTATTTACTCTTTATACAGTACGTACCATCTCGGCCCATTGACGGTATTAATGGAATGGTGAGATTAAGGTTGGTAAATTAACAACGAGACCTACTACGCTTGCAGGTAGCGGGTACATGTACCCTGAGCTTATTAATTACCTTTCCATTAATAGAATATATGCTTGGGTTTTGGTTGGCTTTGGAGCTCAATTTCGAACCAAGATCGCCATTTTTACTTTGTTGAATAAATTTAGTGATATTTTGGATTATGATGCACGATGCCGAATTGATCGAGGGATATCGGGTGGGATTCATGGATGTGGTTCGATGTTTAAATTAGCCATTTCCATCTATTAGATTTCTTTGGTGTCTTTTTTGGATTTTTTTTCAAAATTTGATAGTAATTTAAAGTTGTGAACTCTTTACCATTTAAATTTTTTTTAAACCAATTTTCAACTTAGCAAAAATTTAATTTTAAACCCAAAAAAAATAAAATTGACTTTCTAGACAAAACTAGGAAAGAACTCCAAAATTATTATATTTAGCCGTTTAAATTGAGAATATATATTATATTTTATATGGCGATATTTTTACATTAGAAAAAGTTAAAAGTTAGAAATATGGGTTATATCTTGATAATGGTTTTTTTCTATGATTAATGAAATTAATTATTAATATTGAAAATTTAGAAAATAAAAAAATTGTGAAAATAATTTTTGGAACTAACTAGAGTGACAACTAGACTGGGTTTAAAATCAATCGCTTGGTTCATCTTTACAAGAAATGAGAAATCAAATCATGGCAATCTATTATAACTAGATGAGGAGAAAACTAAAAAATCAAATCATGGTAATCCATTATAAATGAAGAGAAAGGTCAACTAATGGTTGGAATGTAACTACTAGTTTGACCTAAAAAGAAAATAATTAGTTAAAAAAGTCAAAATTTCATTTAATTATATTGTATTATTTAATATTATAATATGTTTAAATCGTAAAAAATTCATGTTATATTAAACATTTTCAAATATTACAAATTATAATGAATAAAATTAAAATATGATAATGAAATTCATAATAAATTCAAGTCTTACACAAAAATCCAAAATTACTTCAAAGTTTCATTATTTAATGATTTCCTACTTACCTAATAATATTTTAATAACATTAAATTAAAATAATCTAAATATATTTAATTTTTATAAATCAAATATTCCAAATAATTTCACACATATTTTATTCATAAATTTAAAATAAAAGTTAGTTATGTAAATAGTGAATTTATGTACCAACTTTAAAAGCTATAGAAAAAGGGATTCGGACAACGTTTATCATCCTCTTTACACCATTTTTTCTCTTGAGGGCTTTACATAAGTATATAAATCATTAAAATTTAAAACGGTTCATATAAAATACAATAGATTAGACAATTACCCATATAAATTGCATAACATTGCAATACTTTCTAGATTTCAATAATCTTGTGATTTTTCACTAACATGTATTTTGAAAATTAAAATTTATAGAGAAACATATGTAAAAAGAACAAAAGAATCAATTAAATTTCTTTATACAAATGAGAATATCCACAACTAACATCCACCAAACATAGAAATTTTCCGTATGGATAACAAATGAGACATTAGGTTAATATAGATTTGAGTTTTCATCTTTAAAAAATTATCTCCAATAGTATTGTTCTCATAGAAACTGATTCACACGAACAATGTTCAGTAACATACAAAAATAATTATGAAAAGTTATACATAAAGAAGGTACAATTAGAAGTAACATGAATTGTATAAATAACTATTGTTAAGAAGTTAAGTCTCGGGCGGAAACGTGAAGTCAAGTTACAATTTTGTGAGAATCGGGGGTTGAAATTTTTTTTCGGCAATAGTTCGATCGAACATTTTATAGAGTTTGACCGAACTATATAATAGTTCGCCGAACTTGTTTTTAAAGTTCGGCCGAGCTCGTGATTCCATTTAGACCGACTCGCTATCGATCGTACGCGGGCAAACAGTAAATTTTTTGCCGTAGATTGGAAAACTAGCAACTAAAGTTCGACCGAACTTTTTACATTTAAAATAGTTCGGCCAAACTATTTTCTATAAATAAATCGCCCGCGAATTATTGTGGTTTACCGATTTCATTGTTCCCGCGTTTTGTCTCTGTCGTTGTTGCACCTCGTCGCCGCGTCGGTGTCCCCTGTCGTCGTTTCTCCTCTTCGCCGCAACTCCTCGTCGCCACGCTGGTGTTCGTCACGGCCGCGCTCTTTGTTCATCGGGTATATCACTATCTATGCAGCTTTGAACACCATGTATAAGCTAGTCTTGTAATAGTGGATCATAAGTCACTACATATTCAATAGGATACATAGATGAAATAGAATAAGTAGTGTAAGTATTGATGATGAATCCTAGCATGCTTGATTACGTAAACACTGTAACTAATGGTATTGATTACGCCTTCATAACTACCCCTGTAGTTAGTGTAATGATTTCACTTATTATGTAAATGACATGGATCTCTCGTTTACTGTGTAAGCTCATTGTTACTAGTGTTCTATGTTGTATCTATACGAGTAATTGTGTTTGCTCTTTACTTCTTAGAGATAGTGTGCTCATTTATCATAGCTCTTGTATTCCGATGATTACAATCAAAAGATTCATCCCTTTCATCATCTCGTATCTAAAGTCTCCGAACCTCTTTTGTAATACCAATTCTTCACATTTATAGAATTCTTACTCGTCTTCCATTTTGTTTCTTCTCCAAATGTCGAGTCACGAAAAGCTCCACATTGTGTATCATGCTTACTCTACGCTTTCAATTTCTGCGAGTAGTCCATCCAAGTTTCTTGATACTTTGGAAGGCTCCCTACGAAATGATAGGCGCTTCCTAAGGATTTCCTTAAGGTCTTTACAAAATATGTTTCTCTTGATTTCAGCAAAAGGAACCTTCTTTCCCAATGTTTCTTCATAGATTGGGGTTTCGAGCTTCTCTCCTCTCGCAATGGCTTCTTGCTTCATATGTGGAAGCATTTCTCGGCTTGGTTACACCCGGTAGGAACTCGTCTTCCGAATCCTTGAAAATGGGAATATCTAAGTTTCCTTTCCTCTCCACAGTACTCTCGGATGTGGATAGTCGGGAAACTAGCATTCACTTGCTTGAAATGTCGGTATCTCCTTTTTTTCAACTCTACTAGACTCGGAAAGTATTATTCATAACCTCGAGTTCCTCCTTGAATCTTGTCCGTACGTATTGCCAAGCTTGAGTCCGTGGAATCAACTCTTGCCCTAGCTCTTTCACTGAACATTTGAAGTTTTTCCTCATCAAACATTCTTTTAGAATTATTGCCATCTTTTTTCTCAAAAAGTCTTGATGTTTTTGAATGACTCGTCTAGCTGAACTTCATCCGAAACGAGATGATGTTCTCTCGCATGATATGTGGGCATTTCTTACATAAAAGTTTTTTTTCTTTCAACATTATATATTGCTCATTCTCTCTTGTCCGAAAGACATGCATAAGCCTCGAAAACAAGTTTAAATGCGCTCTGCTTTTGAATGTTTGTTTTTTGTTTGGATGAATTAACAATGCAAGTTGACGGTATCTTCTTCGTACCACATCAATTTCAGAGTATTCTCTTCTACCTTCGAATACGAGTACCAATCAATGGTCTTCCTACCTTGTGGCTTTGCACAAGAACAAGATGTCTTAGTCGCAACAGAAGAAAACTTCGACCTATTGCTCCAAAGAAGTTTTTAGTTCTTCGAAGGACCCTCTCCCATATTGCTAGATCCAACCTAATAATGCGAGAGAGAGTCCGTTAGAGCGATGGAGCTTCCATTCGTTAATGGCAGGGTAGCTAACCGGAATAGTTGTGTGAACCGGCTGAGGAGGAACGTAGTCTCAAACTAGATCCATTGAAGTACAATTGTATGATAGTAAGAGTTAAAGCCATGGTGTTAATACTGATAAGAGTAACATGAAAGCTCATTCTACATTGATTACTTAGGTTAATACTGATCTCATAGTAGTAAGGGCATAGTTCTCGAGCTATCTTCAAGCTCATAGTATAACAAGTACGAGTAATGGAAGTTGAAACCAATGCTATCATATTAGGTGTTCTAAGCTTCCATAAGGTAGAAGTATCATTAGTGCTCATGGGGTAACCGTATATCCATAATAGAGCTCTTTGTTAGTTAGATAAAGGGTATGTTTTATTATGAATACTCAGTCATCGTTCATTAGTTAAGTCGATAGTAATATCATATCTATAGGGTAAAGCTCATACCTTATGTTCATATTGGTATAGTAGTAACCTTCTACTCGGATCACACTATGTTAACATGCTAGCTATTCTACATGCCCTTCTTTATTAGTAGCATTACTCCCATAATTTATAGCTATGATTACTTGGATAACGAGTACTATAAGCTTTGATACCCTATTAGTACATAACCTAGTTAAGGTAATAATCCCAAAAACACCTACGGGGACTTGTTAAAAGCCAATAGATGATCCACATGTATATTTTTTTTACCGAGATGTATCCAAAATTGCCCACGTCGGCTAATAGAAAAAGACCCGGGTAGATAAGAAAATTTTTTGCAACAGACATCCGACATACATAGATTCCAAAAATATCTCGGAGAATCCGAACATCCAAAACAAAATCATTAATCGTGAGGGCTAGAGATCCGTCCAAAATAATGCTCGACCGTCATACCATATCAAAATGTCGGCATCATGACCATCTGATACTAACATTGTAGGCAGTATGGAACTTGTCAAATACAAAAAAAAGCACCAATACCGGAGCGAGTAGTGTGCACCAAATCATGTTATACCAACCACGAAAAGAGTACCCAGTGTTCGGTAGAAGAGGTCCGGCTCGCTTGATCTCGGGAGCATGGTTGTTAGTTCCGTGTTATGGCATGGTTTGCATTTCAAAGTATTAATCCAAAAAACTAAAAAATCACGAGCATCTATGGTACCACTGTACTTAGATGATGGGCATCGAGCCTTCGGCACCGAAGACCCCCGTATATTAAATAGTCGATAATTTATCTTTCCATACGCATCCCCTGTAGCCCCTACTTTGACAACTCATCCGCAACATTGTTCTTTTCGCGGTATATGTGATGATAAGTAATACCTCGCATAAAAAAGTTTTAAATTGTTTTTATTATTTTTATTATATGTTGGATGTGATTTTGATTGAAAATGCTTCTTTTTTTTATTTATTAATTAAAACAAAAATAATTAGAAAAATAATTGCTTTAAGCCTTGGAATTTACAATCAAAATTAGAAAATGTATTTTTTATCTAAATTATTTATGAAAAGTTTAATATTGTTTGATCTTCTCTGTACCATGTCCTTTTTTGCATATATCTAGAATAATATTATTTGTACTCGGGTTCGGTTTTTTTGTAACATTTTACTACCATAATCAAAATCTATAGAAATAATAATCTAACATTACAATATCTTGAAATGGAGCTAGCCAACTCAAATATCGTATTGCAAATCCCTTGATAAGTTAGATGAGGAGGCTATGTATCACATATGGTCTTGAATGAGCATTTGGACTCTTTATATATATATCTAAAGAGTCCAAAAGCTCATTCAAGACCATATGTAATACATAGCCTCCTCATCTAATAAAAATTCACACCTTAACAAAATTGTTAGATCCTTTTAAAGAAAACATGTCATATAGTCAACTTTCATCGAAATATATGATAAAATCAACCCAATTTTATGAAAAATAGTATACCATTTTTTACATTTCACATAATACAAATAGATAAATATTACTTAAGTATTGAACTATACAGATTTAACCACCCATAGAGAGATGGCCAAGCGATTGAGACAGGGCATCATCACAATAAAAAACCAAGTACAAATTGTAGTAATCCTAGAATCATGCTTTACATAAGGTAAAATTGGGGAACTCATGACTTGTACTATAGATAAAAAAACATTTACCCTTACCAAAAATACATGATAAAAATTTACAAACTACATAAGCTTAAGCTTAAGGGGATATAATCCTTCTTGCCTTCCATATAGATAATGAAAATGATTCTTCCAAGTCCGATGTTGCTTCTAATGTTATTTTATAAACCTTGATAGGAAAGAAAAAATAGGAGGGCATAAATGTAAATATAAAACATAATGAAACACAACGTAAGAAATAGAGAACATAATGAAACACACACATACATATCTCTAGACAATCAACACAATTAGTTTCCTAGGAAATCCTTATGGGAGAAAAAAAACACTAAAATGTAAACATGCATTGAAACAACACACCATGATATTTCAAATTTAAAAAATAATGGTTTGAGTCCTAGATAGCTTAGAATCCTATTTGTTTTCAAAATAAGGATGCGAGTCCCGATTTGATTCTCATGATTAGGTTGTAATCATGAGGCTCTCAGCTCAATAGTGGACCTTCCCAAAATCTTGTGACGTCTTGTCACAAACAAAACCATCAAACTAAAAACACATCATGCAAGAAACATAGCTCGCTAACATATCATTTTTCTCCTTCAAAGAAAAAAAAATTCACATCATGTGAATATCTCCATGTACTCTTACATATTGGTGTACAAAACCATCAACCAAACACAAATCGACAAAACATTCCTCTTCAAACAATCGACTCAAGTCAAATAATAGAGCTCAGGGTACAAATTTCCATATTTGTTGCATTTAAGTGTGTCAACGTAACTCTACTTTCAACATCTTGCTTCATGCAACATGCATCGTACTTTGAATTTGCAAAGAAATTCATGAAACATCAAAATACATGCAAGGCCTTAATTAGATAAGAAATCTAACCATCTGTTAGCAAACCATTTCAATGGCGCATCTTTTAGCTGCACTACATCATGTGAATCATCTTGACCCTCATTGATTATGGAATAATGCATTACACTTTGTCTCGCTAGAAACTGAATCAATGCCACACATGTCACAATTTTACCACGTGAGGGACATGCCATAGGAAGGTTTGGCATTCTCCTCTATGTAGTTCCATTGCACCAACGATTTCCATTCCTCTATTTTGTTATCATGCTCGAGAATTATATTGAAGGAGCGACACTCTCACTCGTGATGCATTGGATTTATTGCATTTATCCGTGCATGACTTGTATGGTTCCATTTATAACTAATATGATTATATTTAATATATTTAAATTGTGAAATTTGTAGATAATTTTATTTATTTTAAATGTATGCATAGAAAAAAATTATTCATGAAGTCTACACATTTTCAAATATTAAAAAAACTATACAATATAACATTTGTATGAACTTCACCCATAATCGATTGCTCAATCCTCCCTTCTTATTGAGCAAATTAAAAGTATTTGGTAAGACCATGGAATTTGCAAACTTGTATCTCTTTTAATACTCACTTATTTGCAAAAATTTAACCTAAGATGATTTAACCTCGAGATGATTTAATAAGAATGAATAATATGTCTATTTTTTATTTAAAATTTTAGAGAAAAAATTTCACTTTAATATTTAATATATTTAAATTATGAAATTGATAGATAGTTTTCTTTATTATAGTTAATGCTCATTTATATATGTATAGAAAAAAAATTATTTATGAGGTGTATACATTTTCAAATATTATGGGAGAGGTTGAAGTTGGAGTCACTTTTGTTCCTAAGCTTAGTTAAATTTGCAAATTCTATTAAAAATAAAAAAAACTAAACATTTAAGTATTTATAGAAGAATTATATACATATATTCAATGTTATAAGCATCAAAAAGTTTAAAAGAATTTTTTTGAAAAAAACTTTACACCCCAAATCTTAAACTATGTAAGAAAGAAACTTATAATTTCAATGTTCTTATTCAGAAATTTTCATTGAATGTTTAAAGTTCCATTTTTATTTTTCTTTCAACTATGTTGAATTTAGCTTTTAGTTATATTTTTAATGTTGGAGAAAATAACTATTTATTTCATGTGTAATTAGGTTAGTGATTTCATGTGTTAGGGTTGTGGATTCGAGCATTGAAACAACACACCATGATATTTCAAATTTAAAAAATGATGGTTTGAGTCCTAGGTAGCTTAGAATCCTATTTGTTTTCAAAATAAGGATGCACTCCCATTTGATTCTCACGATTAGGTTGTAATCATGAGGCTCTCGCTCAAGAGTGGACCTTCCCAAAATCTTGTGACGTCTTGTCACAAAAAAAACCATCAAACTAAAAACACATCATGCAAGAAACATAGCTCGCTGACATATCATTTTTCTCCTTCAAAGAAAAAAAAATTCACATCATGTGAATATCTCCATGTACTCTTACATATTGGTGTACAAAACCATCAACCAAACACAAGTCAACAAAACATGCCTCTTCAAACAACCGACTCTCAAGTCAAATAATAGAGCTCATGTACAAATTTCCATATTTGTTGCATTTAAGTGTGTCAACATAACTCTAATTTCAACATCTTGCTTCATGCAACATGCACCATACTTTCAATTTGCAAAGAAATTCATGAAACATCAAAATACATCCTAGGCCTTAATTGGGTAAGAAATCTAACCATCTGTTAGCAAACCATTTCAATGGCTCTTCTTTTAGTTGCACTTCATCATGTGAATCATCTTGACCGCCATCGATTATGAAATCCTCTTTTCCATTCTTGTCGTTATCTCATTCCACCTTCGTCAAATGTTGTGGATGACTTGTTGGATACAAAGTCCAACACTTGTCCAACATCTATAAACATTATGATTATTCAAACCACAAAAGGAACATGCAAGTTCTTTTCCAAATCTTATGTGAATATTTAAACCATATTTATCATAATCAAAAGCAATTTGATTAGAGGCAAATTTCTACCAAGTGAACATTCATCGTTGTCGCCTTCTTGAGGAGGTGAATTTGATGAGGTAGTGGCTCTCCTCTGAATACTAGAAATGAATTCAATGACTCTAGAGCTTTCAACATCCTCTTCTTTTACATTCTCATTAGCTGGATGATTATTAACATCTTCTTGCAAAGTGGGTGTCAAACTTTTCCATTCAACATGAATACAAACTTCACAAGCTTGATGCACCCCTTTCACGTATAAAAAGATTACTTGTGTTGGGAGTGGCCTTTTACAACTTCGGAAAGCATTTGGTTCCACATTCATTCCTCCGGCAGATGCTATCTTGTAGATACTATACATTTGTCTAAGGTTAAAATCATACAAGAAGAGCTTCATTCTGGGCTTCACCTTTTCTACAAGCTCTTTTTTGGTTGGTGGCAACCCAAACACTTTGTATCGGAAACACTCTTGCTTTGTTTGAGAATTACACATAAAAATCAAGCCAACAAACTTATCTTTGCCACTGCCATCTTCACTTTTTGCTTCCTTGCTCGCCTTGTTTTTTCTTCTTATTTTGATCAACCTTTGACACAACAGTGGTTAGATAAACCCTTGGGTTTGTTCTCTGTCTCTATTTCAACGAGTCTTATCCACAACATTAACCTTTGACACAACGAAAGTCGGATAAACCCTTGGGTTTGTGGTATGTCTCTATTTTAACGAGCCTTATCAACAACATTAGTTGGTGCCGCATCCCTGCAACATATATCCACATATTTGTTTCTAGCATTTGTAATCTTCCTTAAAGACTATCTCGCAATTTGCTTCACACTATATGCAATCGACTTCATACTATACTATCCACAATCTACTTCAAAGATGATCGAACAATAGATCCACACTATTTTCAAACTCTTTAAACTTCACACCGAAAGCCCATCAACATATTCGTATCTGAATCTTACAAGAATCAGTAAACTGTTTTCGAGAGATTGTCGAGTTATTCCTTATTAAAAGAGCCATAGACAAGGTATATAAATATAGATAGAATTACTTCCTTTTAGGCCGACCAACACTTTGCCATGTAGGCTGATTTGTAACACATCATAATAGTTCAACTTTTCAACGTTGATGTAGAGTTGAAATAAACCATTGGTTCATGTTTTCTTCTACTAGGTCCGGGTTTCTAGTCGAATCTATATGGAAATTTTTGTCTAGTTAAATACCCTTCGTTTGCAAGATTGATTTATCTTTTAAGATTTTTGCATTTGTGTGTTTTATGTATCAAAGATATCTATTCCCAGCTTTTCTATGCACATCATTTCAACTCGCACAAACAATTTTAAATCTAATTTAATATTATTGTTTGCTAGAAGTTAGTTTATGTTTTAAAAAATGTTCGGTGTTGTATGTAGCAAAATATTCTACAAGGTGACCTTTCTTATGGCAATGAGTAATAAACAATTTCAACTTATTTTCAACATCATTTTCCTTTTCCAATAGGCCTTTGACTTTTTGCCTCATTTATTTAGAAAGTTTCATGTGCATGGATATCTTCTTCCAACATCTATAAACATTATGATTAAATTCAAACCACAAAGGGAACATGCAAGTTCTTTTCTATATCTTATTTGAATATTTACCATGTTTATCATAATCAAAATCAATTTGATTAGAGGCAAATTTATACCTGCAACATTCACCGTTGTCTCCTTCTTGAGGAGGTGAATTTGACATGAGGTAGTGGCTCTCCTCCGAATACTAGCAATGAATTCAATGACTCTAGAGCTTTCAACATCCTCTTCTTTTACATTCTCATTAGCCGCATGATTATTAACATCTTCTTGCAAAGTGGGTGTCAAAATTTTCCATTCATCATGAACACAAACCTCACAAGCTTGAGGTAATGAACACGAACTAAAATTCCTTCTTGGAACAGCTTCATGTGCCTCCTTGGCTTTTGAGCATTTTCCATGTTTTCCATAACCAATACCCAAATAATTAGGCCCTTCCTGAAGAACATTTGGCTCAACTATGCCTTGTACATGCTTGCCTTTAAAACCCTTTACTTTCATAGCACATTTTCATCAAAAATTTGGACCTTATTCCTCTAGTTTCTCTCAAAAGCACATACACATTCATTTTCGGAGGAAATTGAAGACAAAAAACCAATAGCTAATTCTTCTAACTGACCTTGACTAAAATGAGCTAAATTTCACTTTGATACCAACTTGATTTGAATATTTTCACACTAGTTTTGTTGGGGAAGGGGTTTATGTGTCAAGATTTAAGTGTATTTTGTGAGAAACTTATGAGTTAATTAGATTTTAAAAACTCATGTTTACACATTTATAAAGTGCAAAATTTTTATTTCTAGGAAATTTTTTTCACTCAATCCAAATTCTGATCATTGGACATGTAAGAGGAAGAAAGAGGGAATTCACTTTTCAAATTCTAGACCTTGTCTAAAGGTCAAAATAAACTAGAGGTTTGGTTTTCAAATACATTCACTTATTTGGAAACGTTCTAGCTACCAAAAGTCCATATGCCAATCTACCTCCCAAGAAATCCATTTAGTACACCATTGGTTAGTTTTTTGTCTTCCTATATTCTTTATCAACCTCTTCTAGTGATTCTTGAAAGGTGGATACTTAAATCCTTCCTAAAAAATTTGAGCGAGCTAAAATGAGAAGACATACAAGGTCATTTTAAGTCATTCTTCTATCCAATTATAAAAACCAAGTGAATATTGAACTACATATTGATTTTTTGTCCCATAGAACAACAAAATCTAAAACCTCTTCAAGGTCTTCAATCGCTCGTAAAGTTAATTTACATGTCTTGATCAAGTCCAACAACAAAGAAACATTCAAAGTGACAACACCAAAATCTACAACTTCTTCAACATCTTCTAAACCATCTTCAAAGTCAATATTGTGTGCATCAAATTCCTCGAAAGAAGGTCATTAATGGAGTCATCAATGGTGCATCAAATTCATGCACCATACTTTGAATTTGTGAAGATTCATGAAACATAAAAAATACATGCAAGGCCTTAATTGGATAAGAAATCTAACCATCTGTTAGCAAACCAATTGCATCTTATTTTCAACATCATTTTCCTTGTCCAATGGGCCTTTGAATTTTTGCCTCATTTATTTAAAAACTCATGTTTACACATTTATAAAATGAAAAATTTTTATTTCTAGGAAAATATTTTTCCCTCAATCCAAATTCTGATCATTGGACATGTAAGAGGAAGAAAGAGGGAATTCACTTTTCAAATTCTAGACCTTGTCTAAACCAAAATAAACTAGAGGTTTATTTCAGCTCTAAAATGAGATTCCAAGCCTAATTTCATAAACAGTAAGTTGGGGATGATCACATTGACTTCCTTGATGACATGTATATGAAGATTAACTACCTTGAACTATTTTTTTGCGTACACATTCCCATGTCTGAGCATGAAAACGTTCTTTGATATTGTTAATGCCTCTAGTGTTTACTTCTACAAGTTCTATAGGCGATACCGTAAAGGGCCGGGTAGCCTCTCGGATCTCATCTTTTATGAAAGGTGACATGTCTAGTAAATGCCCCTACAAATCAATCTCTAGAATGGATCTAAATATAAGTTCTTCATTTTAATATCCGTAAAACACAACGACTTTAAGGTAAACTTTGTACATGTGTCATTTCTCCCACAAACTAAAGTGTATAAGTAGTAAATTTTATACCAAGTGTGCTCCCACCATGTAAAATGCAATTTGGTGAACTTATCATTTTTATAATATCTTTTTTGATTAAATTTAGTTTCACACATAATTAATTATTGCTTTGAAAGTTGTGTTCTACATAATTTGTGTACACGAAATTACAAATTGATTTTTTGAAATCTATTTTGTGTAAATGTCAACCAATAGATATATATCATGGAGGATGAACAACGAAGATCAGTCGAATCCCATATGGAGGTTCAGGGATTGGGGAATGTTCACGGTATTTAAATATAATCTTAAATCTCCATACATGTGTAGATATGGAATTCATTTTTTTGTTAACTTTGAGTTAATTTAGTTGTTAATAAGTTTCATATTTTAATTTTTAGGAGGTAAGAGGAGAAGGGTTTCAACTCCATCCATGGAGCGTGGCCAAGGTTCAACCGGTCGAGGTATGAGTGGTAGCGAGGTTGCGTGAAGGGGGTGATATTTATTCCCCCGAATTCCAATCAATCGCTGCTCATTCTCAATAGGGTCATTGTGGGTCCGGTTCTCCCGACAACGTCATTCCGGGGGCTGGTTCTCGGTAGGGTCATGTTGGAGAAGATGTTAACCAACAACATTAAGGTTTCCATCAATTTCAATATTTTTTTCATTAAATTTGTACAACTTTTTTTTACACGTGTTTTTTCTAATATAAGAAATTTTATATATATTGATGCATAGGCTCGAAAATGTTCGAGCTGAAAGTGGTCAAAATAGATGCGAGAAGCGCGCTACATTCAATAAGAACGCCGTCAACCCAGACACAAACTTATCCGACTAATATTACCGATATACCATGGGAAACCAACATGGCGTAATGCAACTTACAAAGGTGTCAAAGCCTTCATGCAAAATTGCAAACGGATCTCGTGGCTTTGTTCTACTCGCCGAGAGTAGACAAAGCCTCGAAATAGTTACACATTCATTGGGTGAAATGGTAAATGTGTACAGAAATTTGGGGCCAATGACTCGATTCGTTTATAGAACTAATGAGAAAGAGAAAAGAAACAAGTGATAGGTCCCGATAAATGGCGGACATAAAACAAAAAGTTACAAGAGCGAGAGGCCAAGTCAATGTTTAATTATAACGAAGGGCCAAAAAGAAAAATGTTGAAGGTGCGATGATTTTCAAGGACCCAGACAAAGTCGAGTTATTTGTATGATCGACATCTTGCGGCCTTTGAAGGCTTCCATGGAACGATGAGGTTCCTGTTTATTTTTCACAAATGTTTTATGCAGATTTTGTTTTGGGTATGAAACCCGACTACAATAACCTTCCTTTAGAATTTCTTGGCCCGGGGAGAGGTTGATTATATCAACGTAAGGGCGCTAAGCGAGATGTGGAGTTGCCTCGCCCTGAGCCGCCATTGGTGAGTCGACCGTTTCGAGTCGAAACTCTGCGATCAGAGATGGATGCGACTTCTCAAATAAGTCGAGAAGAAAGAGATGTTATGATCGACAATGTTCATAGCGGATTGAGTGGAGTCGATCTTTGTTTCAATCGACAAAGAGCACGTGAAAATGCATGTGCCAATTTTGTTTATCGTACACATGAGGAGATTTACAACATGAATGTTGAAGATCTCCGAACATATGCAATAAATTGTCGCAATGGTCTGCAAGACCTAATTTTTCATGAGGAAGAGGGCAATGGAACGGTATGTGTTAGTCGCCTTAGGGTTTGAAATTATTTTTACATATATACATGTGTACAATTTGTAATAAATACATGTGTATGTACATGTATAGATTTATTTGTATGTGTACATTAATCTAATTTAATGTATGATTATATGTTAAAACACCATTTGCAGTTATCGGGCATGATGCATGACGAAAATGTTAATATTACGTTCGGGACCTCCGATTCAAACGATGCAGATGGGTCTGACCATCATGATATGTTGGCACATGTATGTTAGTGTTTTTTAAGTGACCCTAAAATAAATAATTGTTGCCACACATGTATATGTATATATATATATATATATATATATATATATATATATATATAATTTGATAAAATGTTTTAACAGGTACCGATTCCGTCTGATGTTTTTGGGATGGCAATACCTTCTTCTTCCTTAGCAGATGTACCTTCTACTTCATTGGGATATGAGCCACGAGTATGGAAAATTTTTCACAAGTTTAAAATTTATGTTTAAAAGTTATATATATATAGAGAGAGAGAGAGATCTATATTTTGAGTTATTTAAAAATTTTTTGAATTTAGGTTCCTATAGAAGATTTCTTTAATCCGAGGACTCTAGCAATGGAGATAGGAACATCCACATCATTTGAACAAGTTGTCGTTAGTTCCTTTTTTTTAATATTATTGAAAATAAGTTTATATATGTACACGTGCATTTTCATTTGAAAGTTTTTTAATATATATATATATATATATATATATATATATTTACATTTAATCGTACATGTATATTGTACAAGTTTACCACACGTGTATGTTTCTATGGGAGAAACCCGTTTCATCAAATGGAGAGGGAACGTTACGAGGTATTGCATGATTTTTTTGTTATATTTTGTTTTTTACATGAAGTTTTCGATATATATATATATATATATATATATATATATATATATATATATATATATATATATATATATATATATATATATATATATATATTCTCTTTCATTTTTAAAACTTCAAATTTTAATGTTCAAGCACATGTGCATTATATATGTAGATTTTCCTATTCACGGGATAGGGCGTGGACCGAGACCCTAGTAGGGAAGACGCCGGATCCCGCATTTGATGGACATGATTTACAATAAATTTGATTTCAAAATTTAGATGGTTTTAAAAATTTCTTAAACTTGATACAATTTGATACTTGTGAGGTTTACAATTTTTTGGACATATTTTATTACATTGTTATTATATAATTTGTTTTATTTAATTTTTGGATGGTTTTAGTACTTTTGGCATGTGAATGTGAAGTAATGTTGTCATTTGAACTACATTTGGAATGTGATATTTAATGTTAAATGTTTTTGTTGGATAGTTGAATTATAATTGGCATGGCATGTGAAGTTTTTAAAACTCAAGTTTTGGATGGTTTCAATCTACATTTTGCATGTGATATTTAATGAACTTTAAATTTTTAATGTTTTAATGTTGCACAATATATAATCGAAAGGGTTTTAAAAACTTAAAGTTTTGGATGGTTTCAACCTACATTTACACATGTGGTAAATTAAAATTATGTTACTTGTAACAAGACAATCCCCATTGATTTCATTGTATATGTTGATTTCTCGATTTGATATAATTGCATGTATGATGGTACATTACTTGTAAAGTCATTGGATTAATAGTGTTCATTGATTTCGTTGTAAGCACAAAAACTTATCGACAGTGTAGAACGATTTTTGTGTTATAATAACTAAACCTAATAATATTGGAGAGCAAGAGAGAGAAGGTATGGTGTTTACTACAAGAGTTCGAGCTAAATATTTAAATGGTTTATGATTTATGATTTTTACTTTCTTTTTAATATAATCGATATGGAAAGATGACAAAACTAATAAGGGTGACAATAAGAATATAAGAAGAAAATAGTTTAATATTGATCACAATAAATCCTATTTGTAAGTGATTACATTCTAATTATTCACATTCTATCATTCAATATTATTACATTGTCACTTCGCATTCAAAAAATTTTATTTGATCATTTTCCATTATTAAAGTTATTCTCGTAATATTTATCATCTCAACAAATTGAGGTAACTAAGAAAATTTAAAATTAAATGACTTGATAAATCTCAAACATATTTAGCATATTTAAAATGGTTTATCGATAGTTTTTCCTTGGTTGCACACGACCGAGACCAACTTATATCCATCTTAACTATGGATCTATCAAGCACCGAGAGGGATCAAATCTTTCGAGGTGCAAACCTTTCCTCAAGTTTTGCACTCAAAAAACAGGTTTGCACCTCTAGATATTTGATCCTCTCGGTGCGCTTGATAGATCCATAGTTATGATGGATCTAGGAAAATAACTTTCTAAAAATAAGTAAGGGAAAAGTAGCATAGGGAACAATTAGGAGTAGATTTAGGGCATAGGGAACAATTAGAAGTAAATTTAGGAACATGTGATAATTGGGTGAGATAAAATCATATTTTAATAAAATAATGGGAATTTGTAGGAGAGACAAATAGTGGATATGACATGTATTTTGGTGAATAATCAAATCTATGGAATTAAACAATTAATTATTTTTGTATGTGAAAACAAGATTCACACCTAATCCTCACCTAAAAGACTAAATTAAACACATTATTATTAAGGGGACGAGGAGCTTTCTAGGTTTTGAGCTCCCCATTGTTAGATGAGTGTCATAATGGCATTCCATGTATTTTTGTGAGAACTTATGATATTGTGATATTCTAATTACGAAATAGTGATCTTGAGTACACGCTGGATAATGTAGTAAATAGGATATTTTTGATAAGGGGAGATTAGGGATGTGACGAAATTCCTATCAGTGAAAAAAAAATTCTTCACCTTCCTATAACTCCATTGTAGCTTTGGGGACCAAAGGTAAGAAGAGTACCTTGGAATTTCTTGGGTGAAAAACCAAGTAGGTCACCAACTTTGGTCTAGTGCATCGAATTCATTAAAGAATTGCTCATTGGAGCTGCTTCAAGCTAGGAGTGAGCATCTTCACCAACTTACATTGAATATTTTACACTCCCTAGGGTGAATGCTACTTTAAACTGATTGACAGTCTAAGACTTTCAAATTTTTCTGAATGCCAAATGATCTTACAAAGCTAGTATTTATAATATCCTAGTAGGTCATTCGGTGACAACTTTTACCGGAAACTTGAAACAAAGAGAATCTATCCTTTGCTAGGACATCATGTAAGATGCCCGCCATAAACAATAAAATTGTACTTAAAAGTTGAGATTCAGGCAAGTGGGGACAACCACTTGTTATCTCGTCCCTTGGAAGCTAGGCCATATGGGGACCGAATCTGACCTTACAAAATAAAGTGAAATAATTTGTACCATACGGTCTGAAAACATATACAAGAACAATTAATTTCATTATAGATATATATATATATATATATATATATATATATATATCCCAATACATAACATTTTTCATCAATGCACATGTATAGAAAAACTACTTTCATTGATACTAGAGCATGTGCTTGTACCCAAACAATTTGTAACATGTGCAAACCACAAATAACATAAGCGACTCAATTTTTAGTTGAGTACTGAAGTTCTAAAACATATTTAATCCAAAGATAATAAATTGTTGGACAATTCACTCATCTAATGGAATTCCATCCTCAATAATCTGCTCATGATCGGATTTTGACATTTTCCATTTCTTAATTTTCGATTTTTTTCTTTGATCGAACTTCTATCAACTTTGATGCGTGCCGCACACACCAAGTGACTATATTGACAACTTATGGAATTAGGTTCATAGTCTTCAAAGTAAACAAAGTCTCCACTTTGATGAGTTTGTTTGAAAAAATAACCTTTCGTATAATAAACCCTCTCGTCATACTAAAATCCGTGATCATTAAAGTCTTGTAATAATTTCATTTTTCGTTCTATGCAATGCACCAAATAATATTTCACATTTTCATCATTGTCAATAGGTGCAATTACAGCAAAAACATCTCTTGCACAATAAAATAAATTTAACATTTAATTATGCATATTTAAATTTATTTCTAGATCTTTAAATCATTGGAAAGTAATTCAAATGTTATCTCTCTAACAAGATCGAAACTCGATAACCATCGCATGATATTGTAGTTTCCTCTCGATTGCATTTCTTCAAACATTGCAACAAACATTTTTTCCCTTTGTATTTAGCTCTGTATGTTTCCAATCGTTCACATACATTTTGTTTTCACAAACGTCATTGGATTTTGTGTTGTCTATGCAAACATCACAAAAACAAGAATATTTTCTTTTATCCAATGCAAACACATTTGTGGACAACTTTGTTTGAATTGAATGCAATTTTTGAGTCCCTTTTATTGTTTCCATGTCATTTCCAATTGATCTATCTACGTCTCCGATTCCAATATGCCGAAAAAACCTTTATATGGAAAATTAGAAAAAGAATTTGTAAATATGATATCAAAATACAATTAAAAATAATCATTGCATGATAAATGTTCAATGTAAATCAAATTAGATTTCCAATATAAATTAAATTGAATGTACCTTCGCACTTCTCTTGATGGGTTTTTCTCATGGCTTAGAGCAATGATGCACCATTGAACAACTTCTTCAGCCGCTCACAAGTCAACAGGGCAGCAGTGGTTCATTTGATATCTTCGAAGTACTTGTTTTATGCATGCTCCCGCACCGTCATGTTCTCCTTTCCCATGCTTGAGTCTCAAAGAGATTCCAATAATGTTTAATGCATGTTCTCTTATGAAGACAACACAACCAAACGAATGATCGTGCAGATTTGAATTGACCTGCGCATCCATCTGACCATATACAATGTTCATTGAATTTTATTCCACGATCTTTCAATGAATCATAAATTCTTCCAAAACAATGTTGTACAAAGCATGTATCATGTGTACGATCGTCATCGATATAAACGTGATATTCTTTAATTATATGTCGATTTTCACTCATGCTTTCTATATGATCGACATTGTGTTTAGCATGACTATATAGAATATGGACGAGCATGGAGACTTGGTCGTAATGATAGTATTCACCCTGAATTTCTTTTGTGGAACAAATGCATGTAGTTTTCTCGCAAAATCAATCATTGACAAAATGGTCCCCGGTGGAAAAAATTCACGTATATTTTTTTAATTTCAAGTCTTTCCATCGAGCTCTATGGGAATGCTTGGTGTATTTGTAAATTTATGCCTCAAAATTTCTCAAAAGTCTATCGATTTCGTCTTCTCGTAATTCGATTCTTTTAACACTATTTTCACCTTGAATCGATGTACCGATATATTCATATCTCTTCCATTTCACTTTCATGTTGGAAAATGATTGATCATTTATATCAATACGATATTTGTTTTGAAATTTAGTCAAATTTCCACAATCATTGCATTTTTTACCACCAACACATGTAAAAATAGTTCATCGCTTTCTCTTTCACATAGAATTTGAGATATGAATTCACGGATAGTGGAAGGAGGAGGTGAATCCTTCCATAATGTTCTACCGAAATCAAGGAATGTGTCATAATATAACTCAAATTCCACATGATAATGGCAACAACAAGTGTCGCGTACTGTGATAGGTTTTACATACCATGGTTTTTGTTGAACAAAAAGCACCGGGAGTGAAACATGAATTTGACGATTCTCTTTTTTGAACTTGTTGAATAACTCTATCCGAGTGGTTTCCAAGAGATTTTTTTCATGTTCTTCGTATCGATTTTCGTGCTATTCTTCTTCGCATCACATGTCTTGCGAGTTGGTGAAACACGCGAATCGTTCTTCCAATATTCATATATTATTTTTTTAACATTTTTCTCCAAGTCTATCTTTGTATGGTTGCCTACAAATAGCTCTCCAACAAGCGTAGTTCATCATTTACATCTATTTGTGTAGCCGAAATTTTCGATGTTTCAGGCAGTAGTTTTTCGTAGAGGTTCCCGGTGCTCGTGCCATAGATGTTATCAAACGATTCTCTTGAGTACTTGGTGAAATCTATTTGCCATACCGTATTCCTCACGTATATTTGAAACATATTTATCTCTAGATCTCTTAATTGACTTTATCGACTACTCATATTTTTTATAACCTCTTCATTCATTTTTTTATCTTTGGTTGATTTTCGAATACCAAATAGTGTCGTCGCTTCTTTTAATTTTTCTTAATGATAGGAGACCATTCAACATTTGAGCATGAACTGTCACTTGCTCATTTAAGAAATACTCTTCAAAAAATGCGGTTGACACGATATCGTATAACATGGTCAAGTTTTTTTATCTCCATATGTGTGAGTGTCAACATTTTCTAACATCTCATTATCGATAGTGATTTCCTCCGTACATATTCGAAAAAATATTACATATTCAATAAATCACTAAATTAATAACTATGTCGATAAATATTAGGAAAATTTTAAATATATCAATAGATCATAATATTTACATTTACATACTGTTTCAATTTCTCGCTTGAGGTTGATTTTCTTCTTCAATATTTTGAGGAGTATTTCTATCCATTTACATTAAACAAAATATTTTTTCAAACTAGTTCATCAAATAAAAATTAAGCTTCACATTTTACATTAGGAAAAATTTTAAATATATCAATAGATCATAATATTTGCATTTACATACCGCTTTCAATCTCTCGCTTGAGGGTTGATTTTCTTCTTCAATATTTTTAGGAGTACTCGCGTCTATTTACATTGAACAAAATATTTTTTCAAACTAGTTCATCAAATAAAAATTAAGCTTCACATTTTACATTGGGAAAATTTTAAAAAATATATCACTAGACCATAATATTTAAATTTACATACTGCCTAAACTCGCTTGAGGTTGATTTTCCTCTTCAATATTTGAGAGGGCTTCTAACTTTCTTTTGCGAGATTGTCTTGCTTTTTCTACGTGCCTCAGGTCTCTTTTTTTATCATATTTTCCCGCACAAGTTCTTAGATTTCCCGTGGATAATAGGGTATGAAGTTCAAAAAATTTCCTTCAAAAAAATTAGACAATAACTCAATTACAAAAAATATCACAAAAGATTTAATTTAAAAAAATTCAATCTAAATTTTTTGTAAAAAATACATACTCCAATCCAAAACACACACTTTAAAAAATTTGAGAGAAAAATGTTTTAGAAAAATGAAATGAAGCTCAAAAGATTTACTTCAACTCAAAACACGTACATACCTCTAAGAAATGTCTTCCAAAAAATCAATTTGCTTCAAGAAATGTTCTTAAACCCAAACTTTGAAGAAACCTCCAAGAAATGAAACCTCCAAGAAATGTCTTCAAAAAATCAATTTGCTTCCAAGAAATGTTCTTAAACCCAAACTTTGAAGAAAATTTTTTTGAACCCAAACCAAAATCTTTGTAAAATGAGATGAAGTGTGCGAAATGTGCGAAAATCAGAATCATTTCGCGACAATTTATATTGACGCGAAATGTGTTTTACTAGGGGGCTCTGCAAAATTTTCCCACGTGACGGAGAGTTACGTTAGATTTAACGAATGGTCTTAAGGAGAAACATAGTTCGGCCGAAATTGGACTAAAAGTTTAGGTCGAAATAATGCGTCACCAATTACGCAAAAACCAGGCTCTAAAAACAGCTTCTGTAACTTTGGACCGATTAAAATCCATGAAAGGTTGTTAATTAACTATCGGAACCAAGACAAGCATTTTCGAATTGAATCTACTTTCGGGGAAATATAACTTTTATGGAATTTCATAAACGTTTTTTTTAATTTTTAATTATTTTTCTAATAAAATGGGTGCAAACAATTTCCCGAGGGTGATTGTGATTCGCTGAAATCAAAATTTTGTATCTCCCAAAAAACATTGTAAAAAAAATTGAAAAAATTATGGGGCATTACATTTGTCCGTCATCTCTAATGGGTAGCTTTTATATTTTTAGTTTATAACTTATATGTTAAGAAATTTCTTGCGACGCGAAACATATCCAAAATACGTAGTTTTTCGTATTGGACCAGTTCAAAAAATTCTAGTAATTATGATATGCATCCATTAGCTTTGTAAATATGATCGAAAACAAAGTAGACTCTGCGTCAGATTGTTGTAACACATTTTGTTTTTCCAAAAACCCAAATTTTCAATGAATACAACATTGCGTCATAACATGACTTCTTATGAATCCTTTGATTGTTAAGAAACACACACTCAAAGAAACGCTAAGTTGAAATATCAAATATGCATAAAAAAATTTCAAAAAATAAGTAATAGAAAGCGAACAAAATTTCTCACAACTTTTATTTTTATCGCAAAATGAAATTCTACACAGAAAAATTGTTATAGTTTGCAGAAAGTTGAAGAACCGAAAAAAATGAAAATGTTTTCTCAGAAAAGGGCAAAAAGTGTAACCCAACTTCACATTTTCACCGGCCTCTAATATTTTCCGAAAAAAACAAAAATAATTCAAAAAAATCATCGACATTAGCAAACATAAATGAAGAAGATATCAAGTAGATCATCTTGGCAACATTCCACTTCAAGGCCTTTGGGTAGAAAAAATATAATTCAAACTAGTAATTAGCAAGAGAAAAAATCAATGAAAATATCAATCTCACAACTTTGCCATGTTCATTATCACTTTTCAATGTATGTTATTGAGAAAAAAAACTAAAAATATTCTATTTAATTTCAAATCACATGCATAGTAACTATTAAAAACTTGCATGTTTGAAAAATTAAACAAAAATTCAAATAGTGTCTCCTTTAATGTTGTTTAAGGAATGGAATTGGATGTGGTGATTTACCTATCAAATAAAAATCTTCTAAAATCTTGAACATTATTTGTTATATGTGTGAGAAATAATAATGAAATTTTAGGTACTACTTGCTTTTAAAATTCCAATCCTAGTTGTCCAATGAAATTTTAGGTACTATTTTCTTTTAAATTTCAAATCCTAGTTGTCCAAACAAGGAAATCACATAAACATAAACGAATCTCAAATTTATTGGATCTTAAAAATAAAAAAATTCACAACAAATTTGAAAAGAAACGAATTTGAAATTAGAGTTGTTAACACATGGAAGTATGCAGGAAAATGTTTCCGATTTTGAAGAAAATCCATTAAAATAAAAGAAACTATAACTGCTCCTTTTCCTTATAACTGCTTCTTCTCTGCTCCTTTGCCATCAACGATAATTTTGGTGTAACTCATTTTTGATCCTTTGCCATCAATTACAATATTTCCAACACAACACATAAAGGAGTAGCTGAAAATTATGATGATTTTCAATCTATTGTTCAACATAACATTGAAGTGAGCAGGGATTCTGGAAATGAGGTTGATTGGGAATTTCTCTTGCTGCAAATGCTTCTTTGTTATTGGCAAAGGAAATTTTGCTTGAAGAAGGACATGAAGATTATGGAAATAGAAGTGATTTTGAAATCATTAAAGATAAAAAGGATGATTTAGAGCACGGTTTTGTATCTTCACATGATGTTTCTAAACCATCAAATGAATCAACACTGGACTCAATTAAATCTAGTAATATCAAGGAGATGCCAACAATGCCATAGTATTGTATCGATCTATGGTTTTTGGGGATGATGAGAGGATGATTCTGGAAATTCCAACAATTATGGTCCAGCCATTGAGATTAATGAAGGGAATATTTCAAGTGAGTTTATTTCCATTGAATTTATATGTAAGGGACCTCCTGATAAATTGCTTCCATGTGCACCTGGTTGATTTTCCATTTTGTCTGCAATTCCTTCTGATTTGGAAGAATATTTCTGTTATCATTTATCTCTTTGGTTGTTCCAAAAAAAATTGTATGTAATATTTATGGTTTCTTTTTTTTTTATATGTGCTTGCTAATCTAACTAATTTTTTGTTTCTGTGCTTAGGATTTTGGTTAAAACTTTGCAATTTTCAACTAGTCTTCCTAGATTGTAATTCTTGTAAAATGGATCTTAATTTCATTGAAGGTATGACAGTCACTAACTAGATGCATGATGGATTTTACCAGGGTTGTGGGCATTTTAAGCATGGAAAAATTTCCAGCAACAACGTGCTAAATATTTTTTCCCGTATTGTTGCATGGGAAAAAATTCCTAAAGGAAATAATAGAATATTTCCCCAAAAGGGTGATGTTTGGGCCTTTTATAAAGAGTGTAATTCTACTTGGAATGAAGACACTACTCGAGAGGTTAAATGTAATTATGAAATGGTAGAAAGTGAAAATTACTTGTGGAAGAGTTTGGATTGAGTGTGGTTCCTCTTGTCAGGATTGATGGTTTCAGGTCTATGTATCAGAAGAAGCATGCAGTTAACTTGGTTCCTAGGAAGGAGATTCTTAGATTTTCTCATCAAGTTCTAGAAAATATACTTTTGGGTGAAGAATCCCCAAATTTATGCCAAAATTTTTGTGAGTTGAACCCTGCTCGAACTCATGAAGATGAATTCAAGGAAACTTGATCACTTTGCCTTTTAATTAGGACTTCAACCTTTGAGGTTTCAGGGCTTAATTTGGATATGATGTAAAAAAAAAATATACCATACTCTTTTGACTGTCATGAAGTAGGATTAAATCAAGCTTTCAAAGCTATGCATGAATTCTTTGGAAGTGTAATTGCATAGAAGGCTTTTAGAATTGGTTACATTGAATGGACAAGAAGATGTTGGTTGTGCACTAACATTCTCATCTATGGTGCAAGTTAAATATGAGGAAATTGTTGACTCTCATTTTTTATCGTTACTAACATGTAATGATAACTATTTTGGATTATCTAATTTACTGCAAAAAGTTTATGGATAGATAGGAGGATGGCTATGCTAACTTCTTTGTACCTTATCTTTAGTTGATGTGAAAAATTCCTTTAATTTTTTATATTTCTATAATATATGAAGAGTGGAAACATGCTAAACATAAACCATTCAATAGTTGTGACAATATATTAAAGGCTTGTGATAATTCTAGTTACTTTTTTATGTATGACTAGATTAAATAGTTTGTAAATCATTGTATATTAGCTTGTTGTGTGATTCATGCTACATGGGTGTGACATTGAGCTAACTCCATTGAGTTATTTTTATCATGTTAAAAATATGGGAGGTATGATTTAGATTTTACAAATATTATGCCATTATGTGTCATGGATTTTTTAAAAATTAATGGCTATATATGCAACTTCAAGGACTACCATAACTCTCACATAGTTCTCTAAAGGGTGCTATCTCAAAGGAAGAGCACCTAATTTATCAGCAGGAGGTCGGTGATTTGATTCCACTGTGTCCTAATATGAATTAAACAATGATATTGTAGTTTATTTTTAATTAAGTACTTTTAATATTGGTTTATTTCAATGGTGAGATATTTTTCTAGATTCATTATGTTATATTGTCTCTAAAGAAACAAAAGTGATGTTGTATTATCTTTGAATGTAATGTTTTATTTTCTCTTCAGAGAAAATAGTTAGGATCAAAGACATTGTCTCTTTAAATACAATATGTCGTTAATCGCAACTATTGTCTCTAGAGAGACAAAAATTCTTGTGTTATATATTGTCTTTATAGAGATAATATTTTAGGACAATTTAATTTGAGATACCCACTTAAAGACAATACAAAAGTTTTCTTTTGTCTCAAGTTAAGACAATTTACCCAAAAATTCTCTTAAATATTGTCTTAAAACCCCCCTTTGTGTTGCAGTGTGATGGGATTTATATGAAATGTTTTATTGTGATTGATAAATTTAAATTTTAGAATTTGTGAAATTAGAGAGGGATTATTTCATAGAGACATAGGAATTAATGTTAGTTTGTTTCACTAAAATATTCTTCTTAGACATTCAGATGTTTCTACAAATTTATCTCAAATAATTTCTGGCCTTCTGCAAACCTATCTTACAATATTAAAAATCCTCTAGTTGTTTCTTTATTTGTAGTAAATAAATTGTGTATAGTAAAATCATAATTATTTTTGATGAAAATGCTTAAGATTATTGCTTATCGATAAGTGAAATTAATTATTTTACATAATATTCAATAATATATATATTAGATATTTTTTGCAAATCGTACATTTTTTCTAGGCTATATGATCTTTGAGATTACTAGTCTAAAGTGTGGCTTGAATAACCCCTACGGAGGGGCATCTAAGAAATAAAAGTCACTAGGAGATCTCACTATATTAACATAGTTGATTTTTTGTAGGTGACATTCACATCATAGAGTTCCTTAACATAACACCCTGTCACACTCTTCTTTGGCTCAAATTATACATTTTTGTGTTAAATACTATTTCATTATAATTTTATTTTCCTTTAAAAATACTATACTATATTAAAATTAAGTGTTTTTTTAAGATAGTAATAATTTTAATAAACAAATTGAGTTGTATCTATACAAAAAATTAACAAAAACATATACACACACACATATATAATTTTTTTTTGAATTTTTTTTATCAAACAAATTTCTTTTTATAAAACTAATATCAAACTCTAAAATATCAAAATCCTTTTGTCATGATTGAAACTAAACTAATCATAAAAGCTAATGAGTTTTGTGTTTATATACTAACCATATACATACAAAGTTTATTGTCTAAAATCTTAGACATTATGCCACAATATCAATAAATTCCAAATGAAATAGAAAAACTATAAATTAACTGAAACCATGGAAATATCAATAATACTTTGAAGAATTAGATTGCACTTCCACCCCACCAAAATAATACAGAATAATTAATTAAAGAATAATATTAAAACTCTTTTTAAAAAAAATAATAGACATAGTTCCTCTTCAAATTTAACCCACGCCTCATTAGTTCTCCCTCCCTTCTGCCCTACATGCTTCATGGCCATAGACACATTTCCCCTCTTAACATGCATTAATATTTTGAGAAACATTTCCACACCCTTACTGTGCTCCTTCACAAATGCATGGTGAGAAAAAAATTCTTCTCTCCATTTCGGAAACATAATGAACTTGTTATTAGAATTTCCTGAGGGCCTCTCTCTTTTGATCATATTTAGTGTTTTTGGAAAGCATCATGGAGTGTATGGTTCATTACTCTTGGAATCTTCCATCAGCGTAGCCCAATTCCTCAAAACATTTTGGCTTCACTTTGTCATTGTTGGTGATGGCAGTTCTGCTATCTCTGTGCAAACATGTGCTTGCTCATGGATTATTACTCTTTTGATGTGACAACTACATTTAGTGTTAACTAGTTAAATGACAATTTATTATTTGTTTTTAAGAAAAGACTGAGACACTTAATTTTTTATTTTATTTTATTTTTATTTATTTATTTATTTTTATTTTTAAGTTTTTTTTTCTTTATTGTTAATTATTAAAAATAAAATTGGTTATGGAAAGTGGTCCATAAAAATTAAAATGGCTGATGGTAAATGTTTTCCAAGAACTGAAAGGTGGTGTGACTTCTCCTATGGGGATAAGAGACTCATCCCAGTGAGGAAAGAGGGTTTTGTTCATGGGCTAAGGGAGGAGTGGAGATTTTCCTGAGTTGGTAGAGACCAGTGGAAATCACTCAGCAAGTCCTAAAGTTTTCTGGCACTGACTGGACTTAGAGTCTTGAGGTCACAACAGAAAAACTACTGTCAACCTGTACCTCTCCAGGAGTGGAGCATGGGGGCAAGAGGAAGACGTCGTTGCCTCTCTTGAAGGTTGGGTGGACACCAAAGGAAAAATTCACTTTAGATAAGTGAATGTTTTCAATTTGAAAATGTTTAGACAGGAATGTTGATTTCACGTTATTTGTACCCAGGAATATGTCTCTGGTTTCAAGAAATATTATTTCTTCTGTAATCAGTATACATAGGAAAGAAGAATGAGTTTCAGATTTATAAACGTCTTAATAGTTATTTGGGAAATCTGCGACTATTATGTTCAGTATTCCTGTAGAATAATCTTGTGGATTTTTAAATAAATAAAAAGAATGAATCTTGTTGCTAGTGGTTAAAGAACACAGTTGTCTAGCATTAAACAATAGGAACTCTGCCATACCTTGTATTACACTACAGTAAAAAGAAATTATAACCAGAGTTTATTTTATTTCTATCGAGTACATACAAAAAGAAAACACATATCATGAAGTATATCGATAGAACAATTTATATAAAAATTATTGTGCAAGGAAAATAGAAGTAGAACGAAGACAGGCTTCTAAAGCTATGTCGGGGAAAACTGTTGATTCTAGGTATAGGGGGTAAACCCAACCCAGAACTCGTCATCACCCCTAAACTACTGCTCACGGACAATAAATGATGGTCCAGTCATCTTCTAAAATTGAGAATTAAAGAATGAAATAAACAACTACACTAATACATGACATATTCACAATCGTCAAGAGTAAACTTATTAAGCAGAAAAATAGTAGCATTGTCAGATTGACAGACCAATGTATTTATTTGGAAAAACAGAGAATTGTTGTAACTAAAGATATGAACAAACTGTATATGCAAAACCATTACGTATATTTCTGGAAGAGATTATAAGTAAATAAGATTACAAAGATTATGCCATAAGAAGAGAATTACTTCACAAAATAGGCTTAAGCTGAATGCTAACAAAAAGAAGGCTAGCGGTTCTTGTAAACGTATACATGAGAAAAATAAGAACACGAAGCTTGAAAACCTCTAGAATAGTGTCATCATTATCTATAAACTTGGAACTTCATAAAAATTTGAACTTACGATAGCATTGTAGTAATTGTTTATATCAATGTTTAAATAGTACAGTTCAAAACCCAAAAATTTTAGTGGTATATATATATATATATAATTCACGACAAAAATTCCATTTTCAACAATAGAACAGTAAGAGGCATGATAGCTTTATTGATTCAACAGAGCCTAACGGAAGAAGATTTGACACTAAATTATTGCATAGAGCTAGTCTAGCTGCTACCTGTGGGTTCATAGTAAGAAATACCTGACAATAAAACGAGTGTAAGCAGGTATTCGCAGTCATAGACAAGATTGAAGGAACTTGATAGGAACCGAAAAAGGTTACTTGCAAGAAAAACAACATTGCATCTTTTAAATTGAGAAAAGAACTAGGAATTACAAATAAAACAAGATTTACAGTGGATAGATTTAATGGGAAGAACCGACAAAGGAAGAAGTAAGAGTATACCTGTAATATCGAATCTGACCACCGGTTAACTAGTTGTGAAAGCAAACCAAAGAATCACCCATTAGTTTCCTTAGGAGTGTATTAAAGAAAAATAACCTAAACACAATAACAAAAGAGCAGACCAGAACTGGGGAAATAAATATACCTGGAGGAGGTCTTCTCTGTGAATGAAAACATTACCCATAACTCAAAATATTGGTGTGAAGCTGTGGAAAATAAATAAGTATTTTAAACCGAAATTGAAAATAAATTCTGCCACAAAATAAAACCATAAACCATTTCACAGTTCAAGGATTAGTAAAACCACTAAAGTAAATGGGCATGTCATTTTGGGTTACCTGAAGATGCAGAGGAAAATACATTTTAATTCTCGGATTAGAACACCTGTGAGAGTAGAGTCCCTGGATGCGGAAGGTGGTAGAGCTCTCGGTGAGCATGGAAGTGGAGAAATGAAATCCAAATTCTGTTAGCGTGAAGGGGTAATACCCTAAACGGTTTCAAAGTCATCTTCACCATAGATGTTAGGGTTTCCAAACGAAGCGCGAGGATCAAAACAGGTGTAGCACAAAGCCCAACCAAATATTTACTGTAGCCAAACTTAATGATATGTCGTATTAAACATAGATTAAAACAATCAATGCAGAGAGGTTGTACCATAAATATTTGTGTGTGGTCAGCAAACGTCAGATCATGGACATCGCTAGGGTCAAGGGCATTTATTCACTTCAACTAAACCATAATAAAACAACTGTGTTATGAGTTGGCGCTTCGGTATAACAAACCCACTTAAATATTTATGTGAAAATTATTTCAATCTTGTGTGAAAAACTTACAATGTTAGAGGTGTAGTAAGTAATTTCAATATTTTTTTTAATGATGGGTGTTATTTGAGCATTTATCAGAGTGACTTTAAATCCCTGAGCATTATCGACGTAGTAAAATCTTTCGTAGATTTTTAAGGGATTGTTTTTCATGTCAAGCTTTTGTATTTTTATGAGACTTGGGAAATTATAAATTTTAGTAATAATCGATAAATGAATTTAATATTGAAAATTTTTGAATTTTTTTCAAGTGAAACACTGTTGCTTTTAAAATATGCCACAATAACTGTGTGAAAAGTTGAAATAAAATTTAAAAAAAAAAAAAAAAAAAAAAATTAAGTCAAATAGACCATATGAAAAGTTGAAATAAAATAAAAATATAAAAAAGAAAATTAAGTCAAATTGCATTGTAATTTAAAAATAAACCAAATTAACTAGATATGAAAATTGAAACAATGCAACATAGTTTTTATTTCTATAGCGATTTAATTGATTTTTTTTTTTTAATTTTCATAAAATTCACTCATTTTTATGTGTCATTTATTTCTATTCAATGTGTTACATCACAAAAATGTTCTCGTCTTTGTGTGGTATCATATAAATTAATAATTTTAATTTATTTCTATTCATTGTGTTACATCACAACAATGTTCTCATTTTTGTGTATCACATAAATTAATAATTTATTCTCCACACAGTGAAGTTTTTGTGGTATGCAATGTATCTCACCAAAATTCATTTTCCTATGATACATCATGTCACTCAATTTTATCTTCATGGAAACAATACATTTTCCCAAACTTTCTCTCACCACCAAAATGTTTATTTTAATGTGATATATCATATTGCACCTAAGTTTCTCAACTAAACTACATTGCATCACACCACAAATTCTTTTCATGAGATATATCCTACCATGTCAAAGTTTATAATACATCATATTGCATCTATTTTTTATTCTCCGTAATATATCACATTACACAAAAATTCCATCCATAAAATACATCATATCACACAAAAAAATTCCTTCCATGTAATACATAGAATTAAATCCATATTAACTTCCTTGCAACATATTACATCAAACTTCTTACCAAACTTCCTACCAAAGTTTGAATACACTACATTGCAATAAATTTAACTTCTATATAATATATTACATTGAAACAAACTTAACAAAAAAAGCAATGTCTAAGTTCCAATATGCATCTATTAAAACAACAGGGATGAACATAATTTGGTTAACATTACTCTTTTAGGCTCATAATTCCTTTTTAGGATCATTGCACTATACTTGGCCATGAACTACACCATAGACCTAAAAAGAGAAATGATTTGACTTGCATATTTTATATAATGTTCTTTAAAGTTTAATTATTTATGGTGACACTCAATAATTTGGATTATATTGGGAAAAAATTAGATTAAACATAATACTAAAAATTTACATGTGAGACTTTATGTACGGGCTAAATTATATATAGATATATTATTTTTAATATTAAAAATATTTAATTTAATATAATTTTAATAAAAATATAATTATTATTTTTTCTTAAAATATATTTATTTTTCAAAATATATATAAATATTGATTTTTTTTTTTATAATTTGAAAATATTTTTAAGAGTTATATTATACATTATACATGAGTATATAAAATTTGCATTCTATTTTGTATATAAAAGAATCTCAAATATTATATTAATATTTAACATTAATACATTTTTTTTTTTAAATTAAAAATAAAATTATATGTTTTAATTTTAATTATTATAAATAAAAATTATATATTTAAAATAATAAAATAAATTTATTTTTTAAAGTTATTTATTTTTTAAATTTTCAATATTGATAATTAATAGTTATATATTTAAAATTATAAAATAAATTTATTTTCAAAATTATTTATTTTTTAAATTTTCAATAATAATAATTATAAATTATAAAAAAAAAATATTTTCTAAATTATTTATTTTCTAAATTTCCAATATTAATAATTCATTTCATTAATCATAGAAAAAACCATTATAAAGATACAACCCATATGTCTAACTTTTAGCTTTCTATAATGTAAAAATACTGTCATATAAAATATAATATATATTCTCAATTTAAACGGCTAAATATAATAATTTTGGAGTCTTTCCCAGTTTTGCCTAGAAAGTCAATTTTTTATTTTTTTTGGGTTTAAAATGAATTTTTTCTAAGTTGAAAATTGGTTTAAAAACATTTAAATGGTAAAGAGTTCACAACTTTAAATTACTATCAAATTTTGAAAAAAATCCAAAAAAGACAGAAATCTAACAGATGGAAATGGCTAATTTAAACATCGAACCACATCCATGAATCCCACCCGATATTCTTCAGTCAATTCAGCATCGTACATCATAATCCAAAATATTACTAAATTTATTCAACAAAGTAAAAATGGCAATCTCGGTTCGAAATTGAGCTCCAAAGCCAACCGAAACGCTAGCATATATTCTATTAATGGAAAGGTAATTAGTAAGCCCAGCTGCAAAGTCCGCCATTGCAAGCGTAGCAGGTCTTGTTGTTAATTTACCAACCCCAATCTCACCATTCCATTAATACCGTCAATGGGTCGAGCTGGTATGTCTGTATAAAGTGTAAATAGACATGACACTGAGCGCCATAAAGATTATGAGACCAACAAACGAAACAACTAGAGCACCAACTCCGTAAACATTTTATAAACATGACTTATTGTCCCTTATACTACTTATTTTATATATAATATATATGTATGCTAATCCTTTCAAGGTTTCTTTTGAACTTATGCATTGCTCCGATATTCACAGATTAAAAAACCAATAATCCTATAATATATATATATATATATCGCTCAGATATTCAAAGATTACAAAACTAATAATGCAACAATATCAATATACCCAATATATCAATATATCTAATATCCTTCTACCCACATACAGGAACACAGGCGAATATTGGTATTCGGCAGGCCACGGCCCCATGATGGGAAGTATCACCGTTTTCTTGTTCGTTCCCATTACGATTGCAGTGGAAAACGTGTAGCCGATTGCCAACCATCTCAAGATGAGATCCACCACAAAGAAATTGCTATAAACTCCATTAAGTTTCCGAGCATCATCCCCGCCGGATTTATTCTGAGCATAAGACCTCTCAGTCTCTGATTAGCCCACGTTCACTGGAGATATCCTGAAAAAATGCTCCAGAATGCATCTCGGCTCCAGCTCCATATCAACAACCAGAAAGGTGGTCTTCCCGTTTTCATGAGGAGCTCTAGCAGACTTTCAAAATTCAAATTTTAAATTTCGAAAAGGCGAAACTGCATTGAGTTGATGTACGACCATATCATGTTAATGTACGACCATATCACCCATAGAATCTTCAATGACGAAGTGGCGGAGTGGCGGATGGTAGAGGAGCGGCGCGGAGCGGAAGGAGAGAGGTGGCGGTCGTTAGCCATCAAAGATGGCTGGGTCCACCTGAATCTCGGAAAGGCTGGAGAGTCACCGAAAGTACAGCCCCGAAGCTGTCCCATCACCCTCCATTTTGTCGAACGAATTCTTGACGAGGGTTCAATGACTTTTTAAAATATAATGGAAAACTATCTGAATTTATCTGGATTTTCTTATAGTCCAAAATTACGTCGAGAAAAGATAAAAATATTAGAGATTTTCCTTTAAGTAATGATTTTTTTATTTGATAAGAACAAAATTTTTTCTTGCCAAAAACATGATCTCAAAAAAGACAATGCCAAAATGAGTATTGCATAAATGCCAAAATGAGTATTGCATAAAGATTAATACTCAGTGTATTTACTCTATGGGTTGATCCATACCCGATTAGAATTCGTTCCTCAATTGTTTGCTGCATAAAGAGAAAAAGTAAAAAAATATTAAAAAAATATTACCATGTTTCCATAAACTTGTATGGAGCACTCTAAGATACATAAAAACAAATATTGATGAACATAAAGGATTACAGGATTATCAAAGCACAGACGGTTTGACACTAGATGGGTTCGCAATGTCTGGAGTCTGCAAACCCCAAATGAAAGTTTTGAGTCGGGGTTGAAGTTCTGAGTTCGTAGACCCATGCTCTGGAGGTAGCACTCTATGGGCGTGTGTTTGCGCAAATTGAATTTGAAAAATGGATGGAGCAGGAGGAAAGGAGGAAGTCATTTCCATGAGATTTTAATCAGTAAGAAAGGAAATTGAGCATAGATATATTCAATGGAAACACTATAAAGTGATAATCTCTAAGAGCATGAAAAAAATACTCAAAAAGGAAGAGCATTAAAAATGTACTCAAAAAGGGACACCATGGTGTAACTAGAAAATTATGCTCATTAGATGTTCAAATATATATATATCCTCTACTACAATGAATCTTCAAAAAGTTATAAACAATCATTCCAAGAGATTTTAGAAGATGCAAAAAAGGTGTTCCACCTCCTTCAGATCATGATCATGCTATTCATTTTCAACCTATAAGTGTACTCCCTAACATATGCCTTAAGCATATTATTATCCTAAAAAGAGTGATATTGTGTGTTTGATTCAAGAATTGTTACATGTTTCCATCATACAACCTAGCCATAGTCAATTCTCTTCACTATTGATGATGGTTGCAAAAAATGATGCTTCATGGTGTATGTGTTTAGATAAATTAACATTGATATATCATGGCCCCTATAAGGTGTTGTAGATGATTGGAAGTATGGCTTACATATTGGAGTTTCTTCCAACTTCATGTGTATATCCAAAGTTCCATGTTTCTTTCTTAAATAAGGTAATGGGTTACAAGATCCCAATCCAAACTACTTTACCAAATATTAACGAAGAAGGAAAAATATTATTTGAACTAGAAAAAAAATTTGAAACAAGGATTAAATAGCTAATAAATTGAGAAATTACTAAGTACGTCATCAAATGTAAGAACATAACAATGGAAGAGTGACATGGAAAGATGTGTTGTTCATGTAGATACACCCGAAAGTAATAGTGTTGCTTAAAACACTTTTTTGAATGGGAGGAGCATGGTAATCCCTAGAAAATCCCCACGTAACCCTAAAATCCTTTATTAAATCTATATATATTGGGTTACTGAATTTATATTGTTATATTTTTGTCTAGGTTAGAACCTTTCATAGTAAACATTCATTATAGTTGTACTCTTTTTCTCATATATATATATATATATATATATATATATATATATATATATTGTTGTGAAGCCAGTTCCAAATATAGAAGAAAAGAGAGATCAATGCCTTAGAAATCAACCACTTTGAAGGGTAAACCTCCAATACATTACATAAATGAACAATTCTTGGATGATACAAATGAAAAAACCTCCTTCTATATATAGGGGTCCATGGGGTCACAATATAATCCTAGCTGACCTAACAATAATAATGTAAGTAAACAATAATAACAATATGGGTGTTATAGGGGTACAACAATAACAATAAGGGGGATACACTAATAACAATAAGGGACTATAGTAGTAATATGGATACCTAACATGCCCCTCTCCTTTAAAAGAGTTTTGTCCTCAACGCTTGAGTAGCTTGGATGATTCTGTATAAAATTCTCATCCTCCCGTGTAGAATCTTCAGTGGGAAAGTTCTTCTACTTGATGAGATACTCTGAAATTGATCAATTTTGTCGTCGTCAAGTTCTTGTTTCTGTGACTGTTTCAAGTTACAGTATGATTTTTCCTTCCTCTTCAAGTTCTGGCAATATTTTTTGCACTGGAATTTTGTCACCTATAACCTTCTTTAAGCATGAAACGTGGAAAACTAGATGCACTCACGAAGAAGTAGGAACCTCCAATTTGTATTCCATAGTACCAATATTTTGGGACACCCTGTAAGGACCATAGTATTTCGGTGATAATTTATTATCCTTCTTAGCTTACTTGAGGGACATTTGTTTGTATTGTTGTAGCCATAAAAATACCCAGTCTCCTACATCAAAAATTCTCTCGCTGCGATGTTGATATGCTTGTTGTTTCATTCGATTTTATGCCAAATTTACGTTATCCTTTGAGAGTTGGAGAACTTGTTGTTGACACTCGATATTATCTTCCATTGATTGCACCTTAGAATTTTCTCTTAAAGATGATGTGATGGACGGTGGATGATATCCATAAAGTGCCATAAATGGGGTCATTTTTGCTGCAGTATGGAAGGAAGTGTTATACAACCATTCAACCAGAGGTAACCACTTGACCCATTGTGTTTGTTTATCAGATACAAAAAATGAAGATATTCATCCAAACATTTGTTCACTATCTCAGCTTGACCATCAGATTGAGGATGATAAGATGAGCTATGAGCTAGTTGAGTATCCAAACAAGAAAATAATTACGTCCAAAATTTTTGAATAAAAATGGGATCATTTTCCCTTACCATAAACTTTGGGTTTCCATGTAGCTATTGAATTTTTTCCATAAATGAAGTAGCGACTGTACTTACTTTAAATGGATGAGATAATGCACAAAAGTGTGCATACTTGGTAAGTCTATAAACTACTACCATCATGACAATCTTTCCTTCGGACTTAGGTAAACATTCGGGAAAATTTTAGGGGCTAATATTTGCAGGTGGGCTAATTTTCCATGCTTTTTCCAAAAAAAAAGATTCGTCAATTTCCATTTTTTTGAAAATTGATTTGCCAAAATTTTATAGTATAAAATTATTTTACCCTAAAAATCGCCAAATTTCATATATATTAATATAAAATAATTATAAACCTAAATAATTTTACAAAAAAATCATCAAAATTTTTACAATTTACATATTGGGGACAAGTAAGATTTGCCAATATTTTAAACTTTAAGATAAAATCCCATCCTTCAAATTTTCCCTAGAAAACTGTCATAAAATCCATTGAAATCTCCTCCCAACGTTCACTTGGAATGGATAAAGGTTGTAGAAGACTTGGGGTCTTAATTTTCTCAACTTTATTTTGCTGGAAAACCAAATATTTTGCCACAAACTTTTGAATATCAGATTTAAGGCCATAAAGATAAAAAATATTTCTTCACCCTGTGGTAAGTTTTTAAAAATCTTGAGTGTCCTCCTAAAGGAGAAGTGTACAATTCTTAAAGAATATTTTGTTTTATTTGGGAATTCTTACAAAGATATAAGTGAGCTTTGTACCATAAGGAATCATTTTTCCAACTAAATGTATCATATTTACTAGGATCTTGCTTCAACTTTTGAATGAGTGTCCACACTTCTTCGTCCTTCTTCCATTCATCCCTTGCTTCGATTATCCAATCTAGTTGTATAATACAAATTTCACAAAGAAATGATTCCACCTCTTCATCATTTCTTGACAGTGCATATGAAACAACATGTGGCTTCCCTTTTTTGTAGATGATTTCAAAGTCATAACCTAACATCTTTGTGACCCATTTTTGTTTCTCTTTTGAAGATTGTCTTCGTTCCAAAAAGTGTTTAAGACTATCATGATCAATTTTTACCTTGAAGTGCCTTCCCATTAGGTAAGGTCGCCATTTCTTTATTGCATGTAGTATTGCCAACATTTCCTTCTCATAAATAGCTTTCTGTAAATACTTTCCTTTGATTGGATGACTTTCAAAAGAAATGGATCTTCCTTCTTGCATTAAAACAACACGAATTCAATTTCCTGAGCCATCACATTCCACAATAAAGGTTTTTGTGAAGGCTAGCATAGCTAACACAGGTGCTAGGCGCATTGCCTCTTTAAGATGTTCAAAGGCCTTGTAAGTTGCTTAAGGAGTCCATGAAAATGCATCTTTATTCAATAATGTTGTTAGAGGTGCTGCTATTCTCCCATAATTATTAACAAACTTGCGATAATACCATGTTAACCCGAGTAATCCTCGCAACTTATTTATGGTTGTGGGGACTTTGCAGTCCTTAATGGCTTTAATTTTGTTAGGGTCTACCTTAACACCCTCTTGAGATACAATATGACCCAAATATTCCACCTCTCGTACTCCAAAGAAACATTTGGATGTTTTTTTATATAATTGTTTCTCCTCCAATAGTTCGAGCACCATGTCAGAATGTTAAACATGATCCTTGCAAGACCCGCTGTAGATTAGTATGTCATCAAAAAATACTAGCACAATTTTGTAAGGAAGGGTTTGAAAATGGAATTCATTAACCCTTGAAATGTAGAAGGTGCATCGGTAAGGCCAAAAGGCATGAACAAAAATTCATAAGGACCCTCATGAGTTCTAAATGTTGTTTTCAGAATATCTTCAGTCTTCATTCTAATCTGACGATATCCTGAACGAAGATCCAACTTGTGAAAATAAATTTCACCATGTAATTCATCCAATAATTCATCAATCATAGGAATGGAAAATTTATCTTTAATAGTGAGCTTATTGAGCTCCCTATAATCCAGATACATGTGCCATGATCCATCCTTCATGTGCACCAATAATATTGGAGCAGAGAAAGAACTTTGACTAGGTTGAAATATACCATCCTCTAACATCTCTGCAATCATACGTTCAATTTCGCTCTTTTGGACATAAGGATATATCTAAGGCCTGATGTTTGGAGGAACACTTCCTAGAATCAAATGAATAGCATGATAATGATCACGAATATGGAGAAATAGATGATTTTGATGTTGGAACTTCTAGTGAGCATAATTGTGCAATTACGCCTCGTTGTTCTTTCTTCAGAAGATTTTTCGTGACATTAGAGCGTATTATCTTTCCTAGCTTCCCTTCAATACCTCGTAATTCGATTTCCTTTCCTTCCGAAAAAAAAATCAAGAAAATTTCTTGAAAATTAAAATCTACCGTCCCCAAATATTGTAGTCATTATACTCCTAGTACAACATTAACACCTCCCATTGGAATGGAAAGCATTGGACTATTCAATAAATATTCCCCCATGGTTAGCTTGATATTCTGGCATGTTCTAGAGAAATTTATACTTCCTCATTTTGTAACCATCACTCGACATTATCGTGTTGGGTATAGGAAACAATTAAATTCCTTGGCTACCTTACAATGAATAAAGTTATGGGTACTACCCGAATCAATCAACACTATTACCTTTTTCTTCTTGATATGTCCTTCTATCTTGAGAGTTTGAGGAGTGCTAATTCCTACCAATGCATTACACGATATGGTCAGACTCATTTATTCTTCTTCTATGGTTGGTTCCTGGTGTATATCCTCTTCTTTTGAAGTTTCTTGTTCATTTTCTTCCTCCTCTTCACAATCTATGTCAAAATAATTTCTTCTCGGCACACTTATGACCTTTAGTGTATTTTCTATCACAACTGTAGTAAAGCCCTTTTCCTCTTTCTTATTCCAATTGTTGTGCTGTCAACCTTGTAGGTTGTGGAAGTCTAGGAGTAGCAACACCTTCATATTTATAGGTGTGAGTGTTAGGCTTCCTTGACGCCATAATTTTACATTCAATTTTTCTTGCCAACCTGAATGCCTTCTCTATTGAGTTAGGTTCCCTAACACGAACTTCATGTTGGATGTTATACTTTAAAGTACCTATGAAGACATCAATATTGTGTTTCTCTGGAATATTAGTTACCCTTATATTCAATTTTTGGAATTCCTCAATGTGCTCCCCCACTAAACCCATTTGTTTGAGATTTATCAATTGGCTAAAGAAGGTGTTTCTTTTTGTATCCTCATAATGTGCTATCATTTCCTCCGTAATAATTGACCAAGTGACAATTTTTTTATGGGAGCAAAGCCATTGATACCATACAAATGTATTTTGTTGTAAATGTAAACTTTCAATTCATACCTTTTGTGTGTTTTGCACATTATTGAGATCAAAATATTGCTCGATCTGTAATATCCATGTTACAGGATCGTTGCCATCAAACTTCCTGATATCCATTTTTGGAAGATGGTGGCTCTTCCATCCAACATTACAGTTTATGAAATCACGATTAACGTTTATTTTTTTCTCGTCACGAGTTTCCTGTACTATCCTTTCACCATTAGGAAACATTTCTTGTATCAACTTTGTAAAACCTTCCATGTGTGCTTTTTTTTCTATGTCATCCATCTTAGCTTCCATGCCAGCTTCCATGCCATCCATCTTAGCTTCCACGCCTTCCTTCAAACCATCCATCTTTGCTTACATGCCTTTCTTCAAAACTTCTATTTCATTTTTTGTTGGTCTTTGCAAGAGCGAAATTTGGTGCACTAGCTCTTGGAATTTTGATAGATTATGTTACAATTCTTCATCTTTATGAGTAATAGTAGAGTAATTTGAGGGATTAATGGATTTTGAATTATTTTTTGGAGGCATTTTAGAACCCAATACTGATATCTATGCTAAATAGGTCTTTGGAATCACTTAAAACTAATTCTTCAAACAAGACTTGTGAAATTTGAAAAACAAATACACAACTTTTTCTTGATTTCGAGGAGCTCGATATTGAAACTAATTTATCTCTGTGATTTTGTATCTTAAATATCTAAAATTTAGCCCTGTAGTAGCCCTATGAATCTTATTTCAAATGGTAGAGGTCTCACCTGATTTCGATTCTTTAAGACAAAGATATGCCAAATCTCCCACAATGACCTAATTATGGACTAGTTCAGTAGATTGAACTTGTACGGCATGCTACGTATCACTGTTTCCTTATTTGGATCTGAAATTGATACAAAGGAAACTAAAGTCCATGTACTTGCAAATAATTTTTGTAAATTTCCAATCCAATGCTCAGAGAGAGAGTTATGATGATTTTCCCATGTTCACCTCTTTGAAATGAAATTCCAGAGCCTCAACAATCCCTAACTTTTGTACATCCTATCTCCTAAACTATTGCGATCAAAGTCTGAAATTTTTCGATGACTTTCCTCAGGATTGCGGCTTCACTCTGTGAACATTTTAGCTCCGGTCCTACCTCCACAGGTCATACCTCCAAAAATATTATGAACCAAGATCTGAAATATTTCCACAATGTCCCTTGGAATTTTGGCTTCACGCTGTAAAAATTTCAGCTTCTGAAACTTCGTAGAGAAAAAGTTATAGAAAAAATGCCACGATGACCTGTTTGGAGCAGCGAAACCCTAGAATCCAAAGCTATGATACCAAATGTTATGAAACCAGCTCCAAAAATAGATGAAAAGAGAGATCAAGGCCTTAGAAATCAGCCACTTTGAGGGGGAAACCTCCAATACATTACATAAATGAACAATTCTTGGATGATACAAATGAAAAAAAACCCCTTCTATATATAGGGGTCCATGGGGCCACAATATAATCCTAGCCGACCTAACAATAATAATGTAAGTAAATAATAATAACAATATGGGGTTTATAGGGGTACAACAATAACAATAAGGGGGCTACACTAATAAGAATAAGGGACTACACTAGTAATATGGGGACCTAACATATATATATATATATATATATATATATATATAGAGAGAGAGAGAGAGAGAGAGAGAGAGAGAGCTTAGGTTTCAGTCAAGCTACATTTTGACTGCTTATAATAAAATACATCCATGGACTAAGGAAAAAATATTTATTTATATTAAACACTCTTATAACATAATAGTGCACACTTTCACTAGTAAATTCCTTTTGCAAACTTGATCTGAATATTTTCCATCTTCACCTCTATATGAATTATATATGGATAACATGGAGCAAGGGAAGTCCCCATAGGAGAACCATTGAAGGTTGAAATTTTCCTTGATAATATTAGGTAGATCCATTTACAATTATATAGGACATTAAAGAAGTGATAGGAAAGGTACATCGTCCTCCTTAACCAACATAGAATTAAGAAGAGAGTCATGGTAATCTTTTGAGTCTAGTTTCATCTAACCAAGGAAATGTTGCAAGGTCCTAGTAAGAATATGAAGGTGCTATGACATGATACTTTTGAAGTGTTATAAAAATTAGGTAATAATGCTTATAAAATTTGTCTACCTTTATATATATGCATTTATTCAATATATAAATGTGGAAATTTTGAATCTCTATAAGCCTTCCATGTTATATTAGGAAAATGATGGGTAGGTCTTACTTACCATAGAGGAGATAACACTAGAAGCTCAAGTGGAGTTAGAAAAACATATAGACTTGTAAAAGAAGTCAAGAACAACTAGATAAGGGAAAGAAGAATTCGTGTAGGTTGTACTTAATGATAACTTAGAATCTAAGAAAATACAAATGTAATATAGAGAGATGGTAGAGGGAAATTTTCATCACCTCCTTTAGTAAAATGTTTTGAGCATGAAAATCCTCCCAAAATGGAGAGGTATAATTTGAAATGACACACTATGTAAAAAAAATTCTATTATGGTACCATTTGAGTAGACAATTTGAAGCTATTGACATGTAGGGTAGATTTTAGGGAAATATCCTATTATAGACATTTAGGGTCTTAAAAAATAGTAAGATCATTTGTAATATTTATTGGAGATTTTTTGGGTCAAAGCTTTGCAAACATAATCCATATCCCTCCAGTGTTATTCTAAATATCAATAACTTTTTATTATTGCAAATATCACCTTAATAAAACGCCTATATGAAAAATTTATTCCTCCTAAAAATCCATCTATGATTTTTTACTTCCATGATATTAAGCTAATACTATATCAGTTCCCAATACACATATAGAGCTAGTCATTTACGGAACTTCAATTTAATTTTATAAGTTCTAAAAAATTAACCATAATCATGGGTGAGGTATGGAAAATCCCTTACCTTAACCTTAGAGGACTATGAAAATATGTTAAATATTGTGTGATTAGGAAACAAATGGATTCGTTTATAGTTTTATTGATTTGATGTCCAATTTTTTAACCAAGCAAATAAGTGGGATATTATGACTAAAATTGACAAAGTAGAATACCATACCTTGTAGAATCCATCGTAGGTAACACTATTTGTGGTATCTCCATAGTGAATTCGTCTTTGTTTACATATGGAGATACCTTACCTACGACCAAAGGTGGGTAGGTTGATTTTTTTTGCAACATTATTAGGTTTGCAGTTTGTAGATGATGGTGCAAAAAAAATATTGTGATTTTAAACTTTAAAAACATAAAAAATTATATAATTAGTATTTTCTTCACTAGGTTGATTTTAAACTTGTCTTTATAATAGTTACCAATTAACTATATTTTAAATTTGAATAAAGACGTTATTTTTAACATTTTTTTTAACACCATTTATTAGTAAAAACGTTTTTGAACACCAATTTTGAATTTAGGAGATGATTTTAAGTTTTATTTGCATATTAAAACCATTTGAAGTTTTGAATTTGTTATTTTAATATTAAATATCAATACATTCAAATAATTTATTTAGGAGTTAAATTATTTTTCTTGTAAACATGAATATCAAAGCTGTGAAATGATTTCATTCAATACATCTTTATGATAAAGAGTTCGATTTGAGACTTGGACAAATAATCAAACCCAGCTCAAAAAAACAGTTATGAATGGCACATACCAGAGCAAGACCGAACCTGCGGATCAATAGATGCAGTTGAAAATAATTAATATTATTTTATATTAATGGAGAAATGGTTACACAAGTTGTAACGTATCTCCTTAGTTTAGGAGTAGTTCCTACAATTTAGGAGTTTGTTTGCAACTTCTTGATTCTTAGTGATGTACTTAATGAAGTAATTTCTCATTCGTGTATGTAGAGTGAACGGAGAGTGATCTCTTTGTTTGAGTGCAGTCTCCAGGTGCAGCACTCACCTGTGAGTTGCAACTCCTTTTCAATTCAGTCTGATTTTTATCTTGGTATTAGAGAACAGAGTAGGGAGAGCCTTATTTTTTTTAGCATCATTGATTACAAAACTGTAGTGGCAGAGATGTATACAGAAGCTTTCGTAGAATCAGGTGGACTGCAGTAACACCTGAAGCATATGTCTCAGATGACTGATCATCTCTGAGCGGAAGAAAGGGTTGGCACGGTTTTGTCGCGAACAGTCACGCCATTGGCACGAGTTTGAGGGAGATGCCCATGCCAGCGAGCCAAAACACCCTATTGGCGCGGAAATACACGCCATAATCGCGCCAATTTTGGGACTTACGTGTATTTTAATTTGGGCGCAGATTTTTTGCCTTAGAGAAGCGCCAACCTCTTTATCTTTGGGAAGGTCTGCAATTTTTTATTTTTTTTGCAGATCACCCCTACCTAGTGGTGGCACATTGAAGTTCCGAATTCACCCGGTGATGGTAGATCGGATTTGCCCGGTGGTGGCACATTGAAGTTCCTGATTTTCTCGATGGCAGCAGATCAGACTTGCTCGGTGGTGGCGCATTGAAGTTTCGAATTCGCCCAGTGGTGGTAGATCAGACTTACCCGGTGGTGGCACATTGAAGTTCCTGATTTGCTCGGTGGCAGCATATCAGACTTGCCCGGTGGTGGCGCGTTGAAGTTCGGAATTCGCCCAGTGGTGGCGCATTGAAGTTCCTGATTCACCTGGAGGAAGCAGATCAGGTTGCCTGGTGGTGGTGTATTGGATTTACTTGGTGATAGCAGATCGGATTTCCTGTTGGTGGCACATTGAAGGTACAATTTTTTTTCAGCAAAACAGTGGTCAGGATCTGGTATATGGTGATTTTTTATTTTTTTATTTTTATTTTTTTTAGTGTGTCCTGCAATTGTTCAGTTGGAATAAATTATTCATCAGAGGATTAGAAAGTTTATCAGTCCAATATGAATAACAATATATAATCGTATCTCCACGAATCTAGCAAACTCGATGGATCGAATTTCACCAACTGGAAATTCAAGATACAAACATTACTTGAAAGCGCAAATACATGGTTGATTGTTATAGGAAATGAGCTGAGACCAGGAACAGCTACACAAGAACAAGACTAGGATAAAAGGGAGACCAAAGTAAAGGTCATACTGAAGATGTCCATCAAGGACAATATTATCCCACATATTAGAGACTGCAAATCATCCACTGACATTTGGACGAGGATCAAGAACCTATACCAGACGCAGAATACAAACCATGTCTTGTCACTCAAAGGAAAGTTGTTTGTGATGAAGATGGAGGAGAATGAGTCCACTGCTGGATTCATTGCTAGAGTCAAAGACCTGAAGGACAGATTGGGAGATATCAGAGAGAAAGTTTCCGATTCAGATTTGGTCACGATCACGTTGAACGGAATGACAGATGAATATCAGATGTTCATCACAGGATTGGAAGCAAGGGAGAAAGCCCCTGCATTTGAAGAGCTGACAGGGATTCTGCTACAAGAAGAAAAGCGACGATAAAATCTGAAATCACAGAGCAATGATCTTGCTCTGATGGTGAAAATGTGATAGTATAGAGGGAAGCAGCCACAACAGAAACAACAACCACAGTAGGAGCAACAACAGAAAGGAGCCAACACATTTCAAAAGAGACCATTTAAAGGTATGTCTGCTAATAATTTTCCCAGCAAGAAATGTTTTTACTGTGGAAAACCTGGTCATCAAATTAAAGAATGTTATAAGAGGAAGGCAGACGAAGCAAGAAATAAACAGAGAAATCACAAATGTTACTTTTTTGAGGAAGATGAGGACCATAGCCACGAACTTCGACTATTTACAGCTGATTGTGCCCTTTCAGCTTCAAAGGGAGATGAGGACGACATATGGTATTTCAACTCTGGTGCATCCTCACATATAACAGGTAAGAAGGAATGGTTTGAATTTCTTGAAGAAACTTCATGTGGATCGAAAAATTATTTAGGAGAGGATAGCGGATATGAGATCAAAGGATATGGTGACATTCCAGTAAAGTTACCTAGCAGTGACATTAGATGCCTTAAAAATGTATTGTATGTACCCGGAATTAAGAAAAATTTGATCTCTGTCTCAATGATAACTGATCAGGACATGCAAGTTCAATTCTTTAAGACTAACTGTGTCATAAACGATAGCCAGATGGAAACAGTTGCAACAGGAGTGCGAGTGGGGACCCTGTACAGACTAGATGTGAAAATTATGCCACAGCAAGCCATGGTCGCAACTGGATCGACAGCCGAAAATATCTGGCACCAAAGATTCGACCATCTTAATCTGCAAGACCTCATCCTACTTCAGAGAAAAGGTATGGTTGATGGACTCCTTGTTTTCCATAATGTTCAGTTGGATTGTGATGGATGTGCATTAGGGAAAATGCATAGAGAAGAGTTCCCTCTGCATGTTAATAGAAAGGAAAGAGATATTTTAGAACTAGTGCATACAGACATATGCAGACCTATGCAGACTAGGTCACCAGGTGGTGCATATTAATTTCTTTTATTTACAAGTGATTGCAATAGATTCTCTTAGATATACTTTCTGAGTAAAAAGAGTCAGACCTTTCAATATTTTAAAGAGTTTAAATCCATGGTAGAAAACCAGATGGGAAAAAGAATAAAAATTCTCCGCTCAGATCAAGGGGGAGAATACAGGTTGGGAGAGTTCATGAATTCCTGCAAGCATCATGGGATTGTGCAATAGTTTACAGTGCCCCACACTCCACAGCAAAATGGAGTGGCAGAACGAAAGAACAGAACTCTTGTGGAGTGCGCAAGGAGCATGCTTAAAGGTAAGGGTCTATCAAATGGTTTTTGGGCAGAAGCTATTAACACCGCTGTCTACTTAAAGAATAGGAGTCCTACTAAATGTCCAAGCTTCAAAACCCCTTTTGAAGCATTATTTGGATTCAAACTAGCAGTGAGTCATTTAAGAATATTTGGGTCAAAAGCTTATGCTCATATACCTAAGGAAAATAGGAAGAAGCTAGATCCTAAAGACCTGAAATGTATATTTGTTGGATATGGCACTGAGTTCAAAGCATATAATTTATTTAATCTTGTGAGTCATAAAGTTTTTGCAAGCAGAGATGTCATATTTCATGAACAGGTTGAAGAAGGAAAGGATGACTGTAACAATGATTGGCACATTCCATTTCTAAAGGAAGAAAATAGTGAGGATGATGAAGAACAGGAGCAAAAACAAGAAGAAGTAACAGGTAATGATGCAAGCCTGGAGAAGGCTGAAACAGACAGATTTGAGGTAAGTCCCCTACCAAGGAGATCAAGTAGGAAGACTCGATTACCATCCAGATTGAAAGACTATGCATTAATGACAAACATTTTAAACATTGTAGAACCTGCAAATTATGAAGAAGCAAGTAAATCTGATGCATGGAGGGCTGCAATGCATGAGGAAATTGAATCAATTAATAGAAACCATACTTGGGATTTGGTTGAACTGCCTGAAGGTAAAACCCCCATCAGATGCAAATGGTTGTATAAACCTAAAATAAATGTAGATGGGAGTGTAGAAAAACTTAAAACTAGACTGGTAGCAAAGGGTTACTCATAGCAAAAGGGAATATATTTGGATGACACCTTTTCTCCTGTAGCAAAATTAAACACTATTAGAATGCTAATTTCCTTAGCAACAAAACATAAATGGGAGCTACACTAGCTAGATGTTAAGTCTGCATTTCTGAATGGTGACTTGAAAGAAGAGATTTATTTAGTACAACCTGAAGGGTTTGTGAAAAAGGGGCAGGAACATCTTGTTTGTAAATTGAAAAAGGCACTTTATGGTTTAAAACAAGCACCCAGGTTGTGGTATGAGAAGATTGATTCATTTTTTGTTCAGCATGGCTTTCATAGGAGCTTGAATGATCCAAATCTGTATACCAAGTTTAATAAACAGAGGCAAATTATTTTGATTTCTTTGTATGTAGATGATATGATCATAACAGGGAATGCTAACAATCTGATCAAAGAAATAAAACGGTAGATGTCACAAGTGTTTGAGATGAAAGATCTCAGAAATCTCGATTATTGCTTGGAATTGGATGTATGGAGAGATTATGGACAAACTTTTCTTACTCAAGGGAAGTATGCCAGAATCTTGCTGGAAAGGTTCAAAATGGAGCAGTGTAGATCAACAAGAACACCATTGCAGAAAAAATTAAAGTTGAGCAGTGACGATGGTACTAAAGAGGTGGATGCCACTATGTACAGACAGCTAGTTGGGAGTTTGATATATCTTACTACAACTAGACTAGACTTGGCATACTCTGTTAGTATGTTGAGCCAGTTCATGTCAAAACCACTCGAAAGTCACTGGGTCGCAGAAAAAAGTGTGTTGAGGTATCTTAGTGGTACTAGTAATTATGGTATTTTGTACACTGACACATCTGATGTTACTCTAGCAGGTTTTTCAGATTCAGATTGGGCAGGTAACTTGGATGATCAAAGATCTATCACAGGTTACACATTCAGCATTGGATCCGGGGTCATAGCATGGAGCAGCAAAAAGCAAAGCACTGTAGCTTTATCTTCATGTGAAGCTGAGTACCAAGCACTGTGTGCAGCCACATGTGAAGCTATCTGGTTGAGAAGACTTCTTAATAATGCAGGAGAAGAACAGAAAGAATCAACTATTATCAAAACTGACAACCAGAGTACCATCAAGCTTTCATACAATCCAGTCTTTCATAAAACCACCAAGCACATCGATACTCAGTTCCATTTTGTTCGAGAGAAACTACAATCAAAGGCGATATGTGTTGAATATTGTAAAACTTGTGACAATATGGCTGATATTTTTACTAAGCCTCTTGGGCGTGTAAAGTTTGAATTGTTTATAGGGATGCTAGGAGTTCAGGGTAATCGTTTCTCCATTAAGGGGGGGAGTTGAAAATAATTAATATTATTTTATATTAATGGAGAAATGGTTACACAAGTTGTAACGTATCTCCTTAGTTTAGGAGTAGTTCCTACAATTTAGGAGTTTTTTTGCAACTTACCGATTCTTAGTGATGTACTTAATGATATAATTTCTCATTCATGTATGTAGAGTGAATGAGGAGTGATATCTTTGTTTGAGTGCAGTCTCCAGGTGCAGTACTCACCTGTGAGCTGCATCTCCTTCTTTTCAATTCAGTCTGATTTTTATCTGATGCATGGTATTTCATTTCATGTCTCCAATTTAAAATTTAAACCACCAAATACAATGAGTCAAACCTATTTGCATGACTCATAATTGAGCTTGATAATAATATTCCATTCCCTATCATATTCAAATCGCGACGGATAAAAAATTTCCATCTCAACTTGTAGCTTCCATGTCCAAATAAAAATCATGCCTATGATATTTTGACTTGAAATGGAAATAGAATAGGGAAATGCTAATCAAATGGGCATACTGGAAATATTTGTAATGGTGCATGGAAATATGTAACAATTGTTCAAAATGAAATCGACAACTTCCTGTCTTCCTCTACGGCCCCGGGTCCTGGACACTTTCATCCCACGAACTTTTGTCCGGATAGAAATTCATAATCAGTGACCTCCTATTGGCACATAATCAGTGACTAGGCCTTTAGAAGATTTGTTCTAGTGCCAAAAAAAAATGGTGAAAAAACCAAAAATGGCAATGATTCTGTTTTTAGTAATTAAATGCAATATCCAAACAAAGGAATGCAAAATTCAAATACATAGCTTCTGTGAATCGGGAGCTCTTTTATTCGCATCGTTATGCCAAAAATGGCACAGCTCCATGCAGGCTAATGTTGTCAGAACTGCAATAATTTACACCAACATAAACTAAACATGTAAAGAATTGCCAGAAAATCCCCACTTTTGGCAGGCATTTGATTTGAGTGATCGATATTGCATGGTGTTTGTGTCCTCACAAGTCTCTGACTTTAATAATTGTTGGAATATTGAGAATTCAAAATGGAGAGAGTAAGCTCCTCTCCTCTACACACAGAGAAATTCAAAATTTGACAGGAGACAAAGTTTCAGACTGTAAAACTAAATTTCTATTTCTTTTACAAAAAAAACTATTACAAATCTTCCTCAATACCGAGGGATAACATAAAGAGTGACTGCTACAGATGCAGTGCACATTCTCTCAAAACAATACTCTCTATCTCTCAAAACAACACTGCTGTGTATTTTATTTCCGCACTACTGTGTGAAACAACAAAACCAATTTAATAACACAATGCTATCTCTAGGCTCGCTGGCCTTTTTGGCTTTTATATGCCGCATATAAAAAAAACATTACAAAACTATTAAAAACTTAAAAATAAAACTATTAAAACAAATAAATATGGGACCCACAATACACTTACACGTTTTAACGTGCAATCAATCTTTTAAATACACAGTATAACCTTTATCGGGTCCACCCTTAAAACAAAACAAACGCAACAACAAAAGTTCTGATTGCGATTAAAAACCGGATGCGATGGCTCCTTTTAAATCCCATATAATAAACCTGTCGAGTCCGCGCTTTAATCAAAACACGCGACCAAACACAAAATTGTGATTGTGATTGGGCCACGGATGCGATGGCCTTATATTAAATCTAATGTATCAGCTAGATCGGGTCTGGACTTTAAACAATAACATGCACCCATCCAAAACTTCTGATTGCGATTGCAGACCAGATGCGATGGTGCATAAAACTCCAGTATAATAACCCATCCGGTCGGGCCTTCGATCGGAGCTCATAACAAAGACGCCCTGATTGAACCTTACGATTTGAAACCTGCAATTCCAATAAGTTATTGCCACGTCGTCAAGTGGACCCACGGGCCTCGGTTGTTGTGTAGGCAATTTATAACATAAAGTTTTGGTTATATTGTGTACAACTGTTCCACTTGCGGAACTCTCCATATTAACAAAACACTTGGTTTATGATCCATTTGCATTGCGAATTACGATTGCGATTAGATCGCATCGCAGATCTTCACATCAACAAGACACTGTGTATGAAACTTGCAATTATGATTTGCATATAAGTGGTGGGGACCACTTGTCCCACCATTGAAAAATAAAGGACTTCTGCCTGTTTTAAATAATTTTAGTTGTTGAGGGCTTTAAAGCCCGAAATGACTGGTTTTTATTAAGTCTGCTCCTCTGTAGACAAAAACGGTTCTGCCCATCACAAATTCAATTTCTCCTCTGCTATTGTGGCTGCGGCTCATCACAATTTAATTCTTTCTTACGGTTCTCCATCATTCTGCTTAAATACAAAGTGTTGTGCACTCAAAGCTCTGCTTCTGCTGCCTTGTACTCTTTTCTTCCTGCCCAAGGCTGGCACGTGACTTTAATAATTCAACACTCCCCCTTAAAGTGAGTTGCTGGGTTATCAATCATACCCAAGAATTTTCTTAAAAATTCAAAGGTATTTTGCCCCAATGGCTTTGTTAAAATATCTGCATATTGCTCCTCTGTTTTACAATGCTGTAAAACAATTTCTCCATTGTTCACTAATTCTTTGATATAATGAAATTTTGTGTCTATGTGCTTTGTTCTTTTATAAAATATAGAATTCTTTGAAAATGCAATAGCTGAGCTATTGTCACAATAAATCACTGTCCCTTTTACCTGTTCTTGGCATAAGCTTCTCAACATTCTTCTCATCCAAATTGCTTGACACGCTGCTACTGTAGTTGCCACATATTCTACCTCTACTGTAGATAATGCTACAATAGGCTGTTTTTTAGAAGCCCATGAAATGGCTCCTGAACCCATATGAAAAACATAACCGGAAGTGCTCTTCTGATCATCTACACTTCTAGCCCAATCACTGTCAGTGTATCCAACTAATTTTAAATTTTCTGAAGTAGCATATAAAATACCAAATCTTTTAGTTCCTTTAACATACCTCAGAATTATTTTTGCTTCTTGCCAATGTGCTTCTTTTGGCGTCTCCATAAATCTGGAAATTAAAGTAACAAAATGCATAATATTCGGCCTAGTTACAGTCAAATACATGAGGCTGCCAACTATGCTTTTATACAAACTTGGATCAAAACCCTTGCTGCTGTCATCTTTACTCAACTTCAATCCCATTACTGTGGGAGTAATTGCAGCTTTGCTCTCCTGCATATTAAATATTTCTAAAACTTGATTCACATACTTTGCTTGAGAAATAAAAATTCCTTTCTCATTTTTTTCTACTTCTATTCCTAAGAAGTATCTTAATAAACCCATGTCAGTCATTTCAAATTCATCTTTCATGACTGTTTTAAAATTCTCAATAAGGTAATCATCATTACCTGTAAATATTAAATCATCAACATATAAAACAACAATGAGCATCTTACCATCTTTTTCTTTGATGTAGAGGGTGGGTTCTCCCTCACACTTTTCAAATCCATTTTCCAGTAGATAGGAATCTATCCTACTATACCATGCTCTTGGAGCTTGCTTCAGCCCATAAAGAGCTTTCTTCAATTTGCAGACTTTATGCTCTTGGCCTTTCTTCTCATATCCGAAAGGTTGTTCCACATATACCTCTTCCATTAAAAATCCATTTAAAAATGCAGATTTTACATCCATCTGGTATAATTTCCATTTGTTTTGTGCTGCTATGGACATCGCTGCTCTTACTGTCTCTATTCTTGCAACCGGTGCAAAAGTTTCTTCATAATCAATCCCATGCTTTTGCTTACATCCCTTGACAACAAGTCTGGCCTTGTGTCTTACTATTTTTCCTTCAACATTGCTTTTGGTCTTATAGACCCATTTAAATCTAATGACTTCTTTACCTTCTGGGAGATCAACCAACTCCCATGTTTTGTTCTTCTCTATGGAATTAATTTCATCATCCATAGCTTCTATCCATTTTCTATCTTTAACAACATCTTCAAAATGAATAGGATCATCAACTTGACAATACAAAGTAAATAAGGAATTCATACCTTCATTTGCTGCTCCTTTCTCATAGATTTCTCTAATGCTTCTGAATCTTGTTCCACTTTCACTTGGTGTAGTCGTGCTTGAAGAAGCACTCGAGTCTGCTCCATGTGGTGTGCTTGGAGATGCACTCTCGCTTCTTCTCAAGGGTGTTCTAGCTGCTGTTTGAGGTGTCCCTTGATGTCCTTGCATTGTTGGAGGTTGTGCAGTGGATGGGTTGTTAATTTCAACCACATATCCTTCATCTTCATCATGAGACAAACAGTTTTTAACATTGATTGTTTTCTCAATGCTTCCATCCCATGCTTCCTCTTCAATAAATTGCACATCTCTTCTTATCACAAACTTCTTTGTGGATGGGTTATACAATATGTATCCTTTGGAATCTTCACTATATCCAAGGAAAATGCACTTCTCCCCCTTACTATCCAATTTCTTCCTCAACTTGTCTGGAATGTGTGCATATGCCACACATCCAAAAACTCTCATGTGGGTGACTCCTTGTTTTCTGCCACTCCACGCTTCTTCTAGAACTTTGTTCATCACAGCTTTTGTAGGGCATCTACTTAAAATGTACGCAGTATAGTTTGTTGCTTCTGCCCGATACTCATTCGGAAACTATTTTGCCTTTAGCATGCTTCTCACCATTTCCATTATGGTTCAATTTTTTTGTTCAGTAACTCCATTCTATTGCGGTGTGTACCTTGTGGTAAATTGCTTGTGTATGCCATTCTCTCTGCAGAAACGTAGAAATTCCTTTGATATGTATTCTCCTCCTCTATCAGTTCTGAGAACTTTAATATGCTGCCCGCTCTGTTTCTCTACAAGAGCTTTAAAATGGAAATTTTTTTGAAAGACTTCATTGTTATATTTTAGAAAATAAACCCACACTTTTCTTGTGAAATCATCTATGAAGGTCAGCATGTAATTGCTGCCTAAAACTGATGTTGTTTGCATCGGCCCACATAAATTTGAATGAATGATCTCCAAAGGTGCTTTCGCCCTTATGATTTTCCCTGAAGGAAAATTTTCTCTGTGTTGCTTTCCCAAGATGCAGCCTTCACATAGGCTGTCAGGATTCTCAATCGATGGTAAACGTCTTACCATTCCTTTTCTGTGCAGCAAATTTAATCCTCCGAAATTGAGATGTCCAAATCTCAAGTGCCATAACCAATTTTCATCTTTCTCTTCCTTCTGAAAGGCTTCTTGTGTTACAGTTGCTATACTCTTTCCTTTTCCCTTCAAGTCAATATTGAGCTTGAGCGGAAACTTTCTATTGCTGTTCATTTGAATTTCAGCAATGATTTTCTTGCTTGGAGGTATATCTTTTATTGTGCACACATAATCTTTGAAAATTACATTGTAACCTTTATTTATGAGCTGCCCAATGCTCAAAAGATTACATTTCAGACCTGGAACATAATACACATCAGGGAAAAATTTATGCTCCCCATTTCTTGCTCGAATACTTACTCTGCCTTTTCCTTTGACAGAGATCTTAGTATCAGTCCCTGTGGTCACTTCAGATTTTACTTCTTCATCTAGATTGGAAAACATTGCTCTGTTTCCAGTCATGTGATTACTACATCCTGAATCTAAGAACCAAACATCATCTTCTCTATCTTGTGCTACATTACAAGCTAACAACACATTACCTGGGTTCTTTTCCTCTTTTTCTACATTAGCATTTTGCTTATTTTTCATGTCACTTTGCTTCTTTCTACATTCATTGGCATAGTGCCCATATTTCTTGCAATAATGACATTGGACATTGGATTTGCCATACCTTTGTCCATGAGCATGTTGTGTTGATGTCCACCTTGCTGGCTGTTGCATTGGCCGTGGCTCTGACTCTGACTGTTGCTCCTTCCATGTGAATGTGAAGGGCTGTTCCTTCCACCTCTATTTTGGCTTCTACCTCTTCCTCTTCCTTTGCCTTGACCTCTTCCTCTTCCTGAAGGCATCTAGGTCTTGAAGGCATGCTCAAGAGATGATTTTTCATCTCTGCTCAATCTATGTTCATGAGTTATCAACGAGGCATGAAGTTCATCTACCGTGAACCTTGAGAGATCTTTGGTCTCTTCTATGGTGGTTACAATAACATTAAACTTTGAGGTTAAGCTTCTCAACATTTTCTCCACGATTCTTCTTTCTTCAAGAGTTTCTCGATGGGATCTTATCTGATTTATAATCCCAATCACATGTGTAAAAAATGTGTCTACATTATCTGACTCTTTCATGCAAAGAGTTTCAAAATCTCTTCTCAGCAACTGAAGTTTTGTTGTCTTAACTTTCTCCATACCTTGATATGCTACTTTCAGAGTTTCCCATCCCTCCTTGGATCTCTTAGCTACTGCTATCCTCGGAAACACACTCTCATTTACTACCTGATACAAATAGAAGAGGGCCTTAGCATCCTTCTTTCTATTGTTCTTCAATAAATCCTTCTCTGCTTGAGTTAAGGCATTAAAAGCCTGCTCATCAGCTGGTTCAACAAAACCATCTTCTACAAACTGCCATAAGTCTTGTGAGACAAATAGGGCTCTCATGGTAATTGCTTAATAATCATAGTTCTTTCCATTAAATTGTGGAAGTTGAACATTTCCAATGTTCATTCTTGTACTTGGTCCAGCCATTGCTCTTAAACTAAATTTTGAACTTAAACAAAATGTCTTTCCTTCTCTAAAAGAACAAACTCTTTTCAAACAAAACAACAACTCTGTTATCTTTGAGAAATACCTGATCTTTTGAATTCTGTTGGGCTTTCACACTGCTGGAGAAAATGCTGCAACAAGTCTTCTTCTTCTTCAGCTTCTTTGAAACCTTCAAAGAGCCTAAACTAGCTCCGATACCATGTTGGAATATTGAGAATTCCAAATGGAGAGAGTAAGCTCCTCTCCTCTACACACAGAGAAATTTAAAATTTGACAGGAGACAGAGTTTCAGACTGTAAAACTAACTTTCTATTTCTTTTACAAAAAAAATTGTTACAAATATTCCTCAATACAGAGGGATAACATAAAGAGTGACTGCTATAGACGCAGTGCACATTCTCTCAAAACAATACTCTCTATCTCTCAAAACAACACTGTTGTGTATTTCATTTCCGCGCCGCTGTGCGAAACAAAAAAACCAATTTAATAACACAATGCTATCTCCAGGCTTGATGGCCTTTTTGGCTTTTATATGCCGCATATAAAAAAAACATTACAAAACTATTAAAAAATTAAAAATAAAACTATTAAAACAAATACATACGGCACCCACAATACACTTACGTGTTTGAACGCACGATCAATCTTTTAAATACACTGTATAACCTTTATCGGGTCTGCCCTTAAAACAAAACAAACGCACCAACAAAATTTCCGATTGCGATTAACAACCGGATGCGATGGCTCCTTTTAAATCCCATATAATAAACCTGTCGGGTCCGTGCTTTAATCAAAACGCGCGACCAAACACAAAATTGTGATTGCGATTGGGCCACGGATGCGATGGCCATATATTAAATCCAATGTATAAGCTGGATCGGGTCCGGACTTTAAACAATAACCTGGGCCGATCCAAAACTTCTGATTGCGATTGCAGACCGGATGCAATGGCGCATAAAACTCCAGTATAATAACCCATCAGTTTCGGCCTTCGATCGGCGCTCATAACAAAGATGCCCCGATTGAACCTTGCGATTTGAAACCTGCAATTCCAATAAGTCATCGCCACGTGGTCAAGTGGACCCATGGGCCTCGGCTGTTGTGGGGGCGATTTATAACATAAATTTTTGGTTGTATTGTGTACAACCGTTCTGCTTGCGGAACTCTCCATATTAACAAAACACTTGGTTTATGATCCATTTGCATTGCGATTTGCGATTGCGATTAGATCGCATCGTAGATCTTCACATCAAAAAGACACTGTGTATGAAACTTGTGATTGCGATTTGTATATAAGTGGTGGGGACCACTTGTCCCGCCATTCAAAAATAAAGGACTTCCGCCTGTTTCAAAAAAAATTAGTTTTTGAGGGCTTTAAAGCCCGAAATGACTGGTTTTATTAAGTCTGCTCCACCGTAGACAAAAATGGCTCTGCCCATCACGAATTCAATTTCTCCTCTGCTATTGTGGTTACGCCCCATCACAATTTAATTCTTTCTTACGGTTCTCCATCATTCTGCTTAAATATAGAGTGTTGTGCACTCAAAGCTCTGCTTATGCTACCTTGTACTCTTTTCTTCCTGCCCAAGGCTGGCAGGTGACTTTAATATTTCAACAATAATGTATATATTTAATGGCGTTCACAAAAATTTGATGCATTTCGCTTTTGAAAATTCTCTTCAATGTGATAGGTGCTGATAGATGCAATGAGTTCTATATATTTCATTAGTATCTGCAAATATTTCCAACAAAAAATAGGACAAATGTCGCACGCCTACGGTCGCTACTGCAGTAACGACTCACGCGAAGATTTAGCTTAAGCAAAGTAGTTTTTGGTTAAACAAGAAAATGTTTACCTAAATACAATACCGCATAAATCCTGTAATGGTTTGAGTGTTTCTCCTGCATTTATTTCAAGAATATTGATAAGCACAATAATACGACTTCATCCTAAATATACTTATTCCAAAAGCTTCAATCCCATGGCCCGTAGAACATGCTAATTAATAATGAATATCGTTAGCTATAAATGACACCGAACCAGTCGAATTTTGTTTCTTGCCTTCCTCGGCGATTATAAGATTATTATTTAAGCTTCTGCACTGATTATATGATCAAGCTTCTGCGCTGATTATATGATTAAGCTTGGTTGCACCGTGGCCGCACCGAGGCTCGTCTATGTATCTGTCGCAATTACGCCGAATCAAGCAGAGAGTGAGTTTTCATGTCGATGTGCGGAGCCTATGTTAGGGTTTGTACTCTCCGAAATATCCAGGGTTGAAACCCGAAAGCGAGGTGTTAACCATGGGAATGTAGAAGTGATAATAAATACCCCAATGGACATGGGGGGCCACGGTAAATTTGAAATTCAAATGAGCGCCAAACACAACAAAATTCAAATTCAAATTTTCTTGGTCAAAGAGAAATATTGCATTAATGTTACTCTGCCGAATCGTATGGCATGTCATAAAATACCATAAATATGGCATGGGAGGAGTCTTTCGTTCGATGAAACGGAGGGTGATGGGACACCTCCTGGACTATCTCTCCAGCGACTCTCCGGCCTTTTGAGATTCAGGTGGACCCACACAATTTCGATGGCTGATAGCCGCCACCTCTCTCCTTCCGCTCCGTGCCACTCCTCTCCCATCCACCACCACCACTCTCTCCACCAATCCGTCATTGAAATTCTACGGATGATATCGTCGTACATCAACTCCCTAATGCACTTCCGCCTTTTTGAAATTTAAAATTTGAATTTTGAAATTGAAAGTCTGCCAAAGCTCTTCATGAATATGGGAAGGCCGCATTTCTGGTTGTTGATATGGAGCTGGAGCCGAGATGCATTATGAGCACTTTTTCAGGATATCTCCAGTGAACGTGGGCTACTCAGAGACTGAGAGGTCTTATACTCAGAATAAATCCGGCGGGGATGATGCTCGGAAACTTAATGGAGTTTATAGAAATTTCTTTGTGGTGGATTTCATCTTGAGACTGTCGGAAATCGGCTGCACGTTTTCTGCTGCTATCGTAATGGGAACGAACAAGCATATGGTGATACTTCCCATCGTGGGGTCGTGGTCTGCCAAATACCAGTATTCGCCTGCGTTCCTGTATCTAGGTAGCAGGATATTAGATATATTGATATATTGGGTATATTGATATTATTGCATTATTAGTTTGTAATATTTGAATATCTGAGCGACGCATAAGATATATATATATATATATATATATATATATATATAATAGAATAGGATTATTGGTTTTTTTAATCTGTGAATATCGGAGCAATGCATAAGTTCAAAAGAAACATTAAAAGGATTAGCGTACATATATATTATATATAAAATAAGTAGTAGAAGGAACAATAACTCATGTTTATAAAATGTTTATAAAATGATTGATTTTTGGCTTATTTATTTTAGAAAGCTCTGCGGTATATATGGTCGGTTTTTCCACCACGGAGTTGGTACTCTAGTTGTTTCATTTGTTGGTCTCATAATCTTTATGGCACTCAGTGTCATGTCTATTTACACTTTATACAGACGTACTAGCTTGGCCCATTTACAGTATTAATGGAATGGTGAGATTAAGGTTGGTAGATTAACAACGAGACCTGCTACGCTTGCAGTGGCAGACTGTGCAGCTGGGCTTATTAATTACCTTTCCATTAATAAAATATATGCTTGGGTTTTGGTTGGCTTTGGAGCTCAATTTCGAACCAAGATCGCCATTTTTACTTTTTTGAGTAAATTTAGTAATATTTTGGATTATGATGCATGATGCTGAATTGACTGAAGAATATCGGGTGGGATTCATGGATGTGGTTCGATGTTTAAATTAGCCATTTCCATCTATTAGATTTCTTTGGTGTCTTTTTTGGATTTTTTTCAAAATTTGATAGTAATTTAAAGTTGTGAACTCTTGACCATTTAAATGTTTTTAAACCAATTTTCAACTTAGCAAAAATTCATTTTAAACCCAAAAAAAATAAAAATTGACTTTCTAGGCAAAACTGGGAAAAAACTCCAAAATTATTATATTTAGCCGTTTAAATTGAGAATATATATTATATTTTATATGGCAATGTTTTTACATTAGAAAAAGTTAAAATTTAGACATACGGGTTATATCTTGATAATGGTTTTTTCTATAATTAATGAAATGAATTGTTAATATTGAAAATTTAGAAAATAAAAAATTGTGAAAATAATTTTTGGAACTAACTAGACTGACAACTAGACTGGTTTAAAATAAATCAATTGGTTCATCTTGACAAGAAATGAGAAATCAAATCATGGCAATGTATTATAAATAGATGAAGAGAAAACTTAAAATCAAATCATGGTAATCCATTATAAATGAAGAGAAAGGTTAACTAATGGTTGGAATGTAACTACTAGTTTGACCTAAAAGAAAATAATTATTCAAGTCTTACACAAAAATCCAAAATTACTTCAAATTTTGATTATTTTATGATTTCCTACTTATCTAATAATATTTTAATAACATTAAACTAAAATAATCTAAATATATTTAATTTTATAAATCAAATATTCTAAATAATTTCACATATATTTTATTCATAAATTTAAAATAAAAGTTAGTTATGTAAATAATGAATTTATGTACCAACTTTAAAATCTATAGAAAAATGGATTCAGACAACGTTTATCATCCTCTTTACACCATTTTTCTCTTGAGGGCTTTACATAAGTATATAAATCATTAAAATTTAAAACAGTTCATATAAAATACAATAGATTAGACAATTACCCATATAAATTGCATAACATTGCAATACTTTCGAGATTTCAATAATCTTGTGATTTTTCACTAATATGTATCTTGAAAATTAAAATTTATAGACAAACATATGTAAAAGGAACAAAAGAATCAGTTAAATTTCTTTATACAAATGAGAATATCCACAAATAACATCCACCAAACATAGACATTTTCCATATGGATAACAAATGAGACACTAGGTTAATATAGATTTTAGTTTTCATCTTTAAAGAATTATCTCCAATAGTATTGTTCTCATAGAAACCGATTCACATGAACAATGTTTAGTAACATACAAAAATAATTATGAAAATTTATACATAAAGAAGGTACAATCAGAAGTAACATGAATTGTATAAATAACTATTTTTAAGAAGTTAAGTCTCTCATTAATTTGGAAGCATTGGGCCTCTAAGATTTTCCGAAAAAAAACAAAAAAAATTCAAAAAAAATCATCGACATTAGTAAACATAAATGAAGAATATATTAAGTATATCATCTTGGAAACATTCCACTTCAAGGCCTTTGGGTAGAAAAAATATAATTCAAACTAGTAATTAGCAAGAGAAAAAATCAATGAAAATATCAATCTCACAACTTTGCCATGTTCATTATCACTTTTCAATGTATGTTATTGAGCAAAACAACTAAAAATATTCTATTTAATTTCAAATCACATGCATACTAACTATTAAAAAATTTCATGTTTGAAAAATTAAACAAACATTCAAATAGTGTGTCCTTTAATGTTGTTTAAGGAATGGAATTGGATGTGGTGATTTACCTATCAAATAAAAATCTTCTAAAATCTTGAAAATTATTTGTTATATATGTGAGAAATAATAATGAAATTTTAGGTACTACTTGCTTTTAAAATTACAATCCTAGCTTTCCAATGAAAGTTTAGGTACTATTTTCTTTTAAAATTCCAATCCTAGTTGTCCAAACCAGGAAATCACATAAACATAGACGAATCTCAAATTTATTGGATCTTAAAAATAAAAAAGTCACAAAAAATTTGAAAAGAAGCGAATTTGAAATTAGAGTTGTTAACACATGGAAGTATGCAGGAAAATATTTCCTATTTTGAAGAAAATCCATTAAAATAAAAAACTATAACTGCTCCTTTTCCTTAAAACTGCTCCTTCTCTCCTCCTTTGCCATCAATGATAATTCTGGTGTAACTCCTTTCTGATCCTTTTCCATCGATGACAATATTTCCAACACAACACATAAAGGAGTAGCTGAAAATTATGATGATTTTCAATCTGTTGTTCAACATAACATTGAAGTGAGCAGGGATTCTGGAAACGAGGTTGAAAGTTTGCTGGGAATTTCTCTTGTTGCAAATGCTTCTTTGTTATTGGCAAAGGAAATTTTGCTTGAAGAAGGACATGAAGATTACAGAAATAGAAGTGATTTTGAAATCACTAAAGATAAAAAGGATGATTTAGAGCACGGTTTTGTATCTTCACATGATGTTTCTAAACCATGAGATGAATCAACACTAGACTCAGTTAAATCTAGTAATATCAAAGAGATGCCAACAATGCCATAGTATTGTCTCGATCTATGGTTTTTGGGGATGATGAGAGGATGATTCTGGAAATTCCAACAATTATGGTCCAGCCATTGAGACTAATGAAGGGAAGATTTCGAGTGTCTTTCCATTGAATTTTTATGTAAGGGACCTCTTGATAAATTTCTTCCATGTGCACCTGGTTGATTTTCCATTTTGTCTGCAATTCCTTCTAATTTGGAAGAATATTTATGTTATTATTTATTTCTTTGGTTGCTCAAAAAAAATTTGTATGTAATATTTAGGGTTTCTTTTTTTGTATATGTGCTTGCTAATCTAACTACTTTTTTGTTTCTGTGCTTAGGATTTTGGTTAAAACTTTGCAATTTTCAACTAGTCTTCCTAGATTGTAATTCTTGTAAAATGGATCTTAATTTCATTGAAGGTATGACAGTCACTAACTAGATGGATGATGGATTTTACTAGGGTTGTGGGCATTTTAAGCATGGAAAAATTTCCAACAACAACGTGCTAAATATTTTTTCCCGTATTGTTGCATGGGAAAAAATTCCTAAAGAAACTAATAGAATATCTCTCCAAAAGGGTGATGTTTGGGCCTTTTATAAAGAGTGTAATTCTACTTGGAATGAAGACACTACTCGAGAGGTTAAATGTAATTATGAAATGGTAGACAGTGCAAATGACTTGTGGAAGAGTTTGGATTGAGTGTGGTTCCTCTTGTCAAGATTGATGGTTTCAGGTCTATGTATCAGAAGAAGCATGCAGTTAAATTGGTTCCTAGGAAGGAGATTCTTATATTTTCTCATCATGTTCTATAAAATTTACTTTTGGGTGAAGAATCCCAAAATTTATCCCAAACTTTTTGTGAGTTGAACCCTGCTCGAACTCGTGAAGTTGAATTCAAGGAAACTTGATCACTTTGCCTTTTAATTAGGACTTCAACCTTTGAGGTTTCAGGGCTTAATTTGGATATGTTGTAAAAAAAAATATACCATACTCTTTTCACTACCATGAAGTAGGATTAAATCAAGCTTTCAAAGCTACGCATGAATTCTTTGGAAGTGTAATTGCATAGAAGGATTTTAGAATTGGTTACATTGAATGGACAAGAAGATGTTGGTTGTGCACTAACATTCTCATATATGGTGCAAGTTAAATATGAGGAAATTGTTGACTCTCATTTTTTATCGTTACTAACATGTAATGATAACTGTGTTGGATTATCTAATTTACTGCAAAACGTTTATGGATAGATAGGAGGATGGCTATGCTAACTTCTCTGTACCTTATCTTTAGTTGATGTGAAAAATTCCTTGAATTTTTTATATTTCTATAATATATGAAGAGTGGAAACATGCTAAACATAAACCATTCAATAGTTGTGACAATATATTAAAGGCTTGTAATAATTCTAGTTACTTTTTTATGTATGACTAGATTAAATAGTTTGTAAATCATTGTATATTAGCTTATTGTGTGAGCCATGCTACATGGGTGTGACATTGAGCTAACTCCATTGAGTTATTTTTATCATGGTAAAAATATGGGAGGTATGATTTAGATTTTACAAATATTATGCCATTATGTGTCACACATTTTTTTAAAATCAATGCCTATATATGCAACCTCAATGACTACCATAACTCTCACATAGTTCTTTAAAGGGTGCTAGCTCAAAGAAGAGCACCTACTTTATGAACAGGAGGTCGGTGATTCGATTCCACTGTTTCCTAATATAAATTAATCAATGATATTGTAGTTTATTTTTAATTAAGCACTTTTAATATTGGTTTATTTCAATGGTGAGATATTTTTCTAGATTCATTATGTTATATTGTCTCTAACGAGACAAAAGTGATGTTGTATCATCTTTGAATGTAATGTTTTATTTTCTCTTGAGAGACAATAGTTAGGATCAAAGACATTGTCTCTTTAAATACAATATGTCGTTAATCGCAACTATTGTCTCTAGAAAGACAAAAATGAAATTGTATATGGAGAAACAAAAATGACATCGTCTCTAGAGAGACAAAAATTCTTGTGTTATATATTGTCTTCATAGAGACAATATTTTAGGACAATTTAATTTGAGATACCCACTTAAAGACAATACACAAGTTTTCTTTTGTCTCAAGTTAAGACAATTTACCCAAAAATTCTCTTAAATATTGTCTTAAAACTCCCCTTTGTGTTGCAGTGTGATGGGATTTATATGAAATGTTTTATTGTGATTGATAAATTTAAATTTTAGAATGTGTGGAATTAGAGAGGGATTATTTCATAGAGACATAGGAATTAATGTTAGTTTATTTCACTAAAATATTCTTCTTAGACATTCAGATGTTTCTACAAATTTATCTCAAATAATTTTTGGCCTTCTACAAACCTATCTTACAATATTAAAAGTCCTATAGTTGTTTCTTTATTTTAAATAAAATGTGTATAGGAAAATCATAATTATTTTTGATGAAAATGCTTAAGATTATTGCTTATAGATAAGTGCAATTAATTATTCTACTTAATATTCAATAATATATATCTTAGATATTTTTTGCAAATCGTACATTTTTTCTAGGCTATATGATCCTTGAGATTACTAGTCTAAAGTGTGGCTTGAATAACCCCTACAGAGGGGCATCTAAGAAATAAAAGTCACTAGGAGATCTCACTAGATTAACATAGTTGATTTTTTGTAGGTGACATTCACATCATAGAGTTCCTTAACATAACACCTTGTCACACTCTTCTTTGGCTCAAATATACATTTTTGTGTTAAATACTATTTCATTATCATTTTATTTTCCTTTAAAAATACTATACTATATTAAAATTAGGTGCTTTTTAAAATAGTAATAATTTTAATAAACAAATTGAGTTGTATCTATACTAAAAATTAACAAAAACATATACACACACATAATTTTGTTTTGAAATTTTTTTTATCAAACAAATTTATTTTTATAAAACTAATATCAAACTACAAAATATCAAAATCCTTTTGTCATGATTGAAACTAAACTAATCATAAAAGCTAATGAGTTTTTTGTTTATATACTAACCATATACATACAAAGTTTATTGTCTAAAATCTTAGACATTATGCCACAATATCAATAAATTCCAAACGAAATAGAAAAACTATAAATTAACTGAAACCATGGAAATATCAATAATACTTTGAATAATTATATTGCACTTCCACCCCACCAAAATAATACATAATAATTAATTAAAGAATAATATTAAAACTCTTTTTTTTTTAACTAATAGACATAGTTATTCTTCAAATTTAACCCACGCCTCATTAGTTCTCCCTCCCTTCTGCCCTACATGCTTCATGGCCATAGACATAGTTCCCCTCTTAACATGCATTAATATTTTTAGAAACATTTCCACACCCTAACTGTGCTCCTTCACAAATGCATGGTGAGAAAAAAATTCTTCTGTCCATTTCGGAAACACAATGAACTTTTTATTAGAATTTCCTGAGGGCCTCTCCTCTTTTGATCATATTTAGTGTTTTTGGAAAGCATCATGGAGTGTATGGTTCATTACTCTTGGAATCTTCCATCAGCGTAGCCCAATGCCTCAGAAAATTTTGGCTTCACTCTATCATTGTTGGTGATGGCAGTTCTGCTATCTATGTGCAAACATGTGCTTGCTCATGGATTATTACTCTTTGGATGTGACAACTACATTTAGTGTTAACTAGTTGTTAACTAGTTAAATGACAATTTATTATTTATTTTTAAGAAAAGACTGACACTTAATTTTTTATTTTATTTTATTTTTATTTATTTATTTATTTATTTTTTGAAAGTTTTTTTTTCTTTATTGTTAATTATGAAAAATAAAATTGGTTACGGAAAGTGGTCCATAAAAAGTAAAATGGTTGATGGTAAATGTTTTCCAAGAACTGAAAGGTGGTGTGACTTCTCTTCTGGGGATAAGAGACTCATCCCAGTGAGGAAAGGGGGTTTTCTTCATGGGATAAGGGAGGAGTGGAGATTTTCCTGAGTTGGTAGAGACCAGTGGAAATCACTCAGCAAGTCCTAAACTTTTCTGGCACTGACTGGACTTAGAGTCCCGAGATCACAACAGAAAAACTAATGTCAACCTGTACCTCTTCAGGAGTGGAGCACGGGGGCAAGAGGAAGACGTCGTTACCTCTCTTGAAGGTTGGGTGGACACCAAATGACAAATTCACTTTCAGATAAGTGAATGTTTTAAATTTGAAAATGTTTAGACAAGAATGTTGATTTCAGGTTATTTGTACCCAGGAATATGTCTCTGGTTTCAGGAAATATTATTTCTTTTGTAATCAATATACATAGGAAAGAAGAATGAGTTTCAGATTTATAAACGTCTTAATAGTTATTTGGAAAATCTGGGACTATTATGTTGAGTATTCCTGTAGAGTAATCTTGTGGATTTTTAAATAAATAAAAATAATTAATCTTGCTGCTAGTGGTTAAAGGACACAGTTTTCGAGCATTAAACAATAGGAACTCTGCCATACCTTGTAGCACACTACAGTAAAAAGAAATTATAACCGGAGTTTATTTTATTTCTGTCGAGTACATACAAAAATAAAACACAGATCATGAAGTATATCGATAGAACAATTTATATAAAGATTATTGTGCAAAGAAAATAGAAGTAGAACGAAGACAGGCTTCTAAAGCTATGTCTGGGAAAACTGTTGATTCTGGGTACAGGGGGTAAACCCAACCCAGAACTTGTCGTCACCCCTAAACTACTGCTCACAGACAATAAATGATGGTCCAGTCATCTTCTATACTTGAGAATTAAAGAATGAAATAAACAGTTACACTAATACATGACATATTCACAATAGTCAAGAGTAAACTTATTAAGCAGAAAAATATTAGAGTTGTCAGATTGACAGACCAATGTATTTATTTGGAAAAACAGAGAATTTTTGTAACTAAAGATATGAACAAACTGTATATGGAAAATCATTACGCACATTTATGGAAGAGATTATAAGTAAATAAGATTACAAAGATTATGCCATAAGAAGAGTATTACTTCGCAAAATAGGCTTAAGCTGAATGCTAACAAAAAGAAGGCTAGCAGTTCTTGTAAACGTATGCATGAGAAAAATAAGAACACGAAGCTTGAAAACCTCTAGAATAGTGTCATCATTATCTATAAACTTTGAACTTCATAAAAATTTGAACTTACAATAGCACTGTAGTAATTGTTTATATCAATGTTTAAATAGTACAGTTCAAAACCCAAAAATTACAGGGGTATATATATATATAATGCACGACAGAAATTCCATTTTCAACAACAGAACAGTAAGAGGCATGATAGCCTTAGTGATTCAACAGAGCCTAACGGAAGAGGATTTGACACTGAATTATTGCATAGAGCTAGTCTAGCTGCTACCTGTGGGTTCATAGTAAGAAATACCTGACAATAAAATGAGTGTAAGCGCGTATTCACAGTCATAGACAAGACTAAAGGAACTTGATAGGAACCGAAAAAGGTTACTTGCAAGCAAAACAACCTTGCATCTTTTAAATTGAGAAAAGAACTAGGAATTACAAATAAAAACAAGATGTGCAATGGATATATTTAATGGGAAGAACCGACAAAGGAAGAAGTAAGAGTATACCTGTAATATGGAATCCGACCACCGGTTAACTAGTTGTGAAAGCAAACCAAAGAATCACCCATTAGTTTCCTTAGGAGTGTATTAAAGAGAAATAACCTAAACAAAATAACAAAAGAGCAGACCAGAACTGGGGAAATGAATATACCTGGAGGAGTTCTTCTCCGTGAATGAAAACATTACCCATAACTCAAAATCTTGGCGTGAAGCTGTGGAAAATAATGAAGTATTTTAAACCGAAATTGCAAATAAATTCCGCCACAAAAGAAAACCATAAACCCTTTCATAGTTCAAGGATTAGTAAAACCACTAAATTAAATGGGCATGTCATTTTGGGTTACCTGAAGATGCAGAGGAAAATACATGTTAATTCCCAGATTAGAGCACCTGTTAGAGCAGAGTCCCTGGATGCGGAAGGTGGCAGAGCTCTCAGTGAGCATGGAAGCGAAGAAATGAAATCCAAATTCCATTAGCGTGAAGGGGTAATACCCTAAGTGGTTTCAAAGTCATCTTCAGCATAGATGTTAGGTTTTCCAAACGAAGTGCGAGGATCAAAGCAGGTGTAGCACAAAGCCCAACCAAATATTTACTGTAGCCAAACTTAATGATATGTCATATTAAACATAGATTAAAACAATCAATGCAGAGAGGTTGTACCATAAATATTTTTGTGTGGTCAACAAACGTCAGATCATGGACATTGCTAGGGTCAAGGACATTTATTCACTTCAACTAAACCATAATAAAACAATTGTGTTATGAGCTTGTGCTTCGGTATAACAAACCCACTTAAATATCTATGTGAAAATTATTTCAATCTTGTGTGAAATACTTACAATGTTAGAGGTGTAGTAAGTAATTTAAATATTTTTTTTAATGATGGGTGTTACATTTGAGCATTTCTCAGAGTGACTTTAAAGCCCTGAGCATTATCGACGTAGTAAAACCTTTCGCAGATTTTCGAGGGATTGTTTTTCATGTCAAGTTTTTGTATTTTTAGGAGACTTGGGAAATTATAAATTTAATTAATAATCGATAAATGAATTAAATATTGAAAATTATTGAAAATTTTTCAAGTGAAACATTGTTGCTTTTAAAATAGGCCACAATAACTGTGTGAAAAATTGAAAAATAAATAAAATAAATAAATAAAAATTAAGTCAAATAGACCATATGAAAAGTTGAAATAAAATAAAAATATAAAAAATAAAATTAAGTCAAACTGCATTGTAATTTAAAAATAAACCAAATTAACTAGATATGAAAATTGAAACAATGGAACATAGTTTTTATTTCTATAGCGATTTAATTGATTTTTTTAAAACTTTTTTCATAAACTTCACTCATTTTTATGTGTCATTTATTTCTATTCAATGTGTTACATCACAACAATGTTCTCTTTTTTGTGTATCACATAAATTAATAATTTATTCTCCACACAGTGAAGTTTTTGTGGTATGCAATTTATCTCACCAAAATTCATTTTCCTATGATACATCATGTCACTCAATTTTATCTTCATGGAAACAATACATTTTCCCAAACTTTCTCTCACCACCAAAATGTTTATTTTAATGTGATATATCATATTGCACCTAAGTTTCTCAACTAAACTACATTGCATCACACCAAAGATTCTTTTCATGAGATATATCCTACCATGTCAAAGTTTATAATACATCATATTGCATCTATTTTTTATTCTCTGTAATATATCACATTACACAAAAATTCCATTCATAGAATACATCATATCACACAAAAAAATTCCTTCCATGTAATACATATAATTAAATCCATATTAACTTCCTTACAACAGATTACATCAAACTTCCTACCAAAATTCCTACCAAATTTTGAATACACTGCATTGCAATTAATTTAACTTCTATATAATATATTACATTGCAACAAACTTAACAAAAAAAGCAATGTCTAAGTCCCAATATGCATCTATTAAAACAGCAGGGATGAACATAAGTTGGTTAACATTACTCTTTTAGGTTCATAATTCCTTTTTAGGATCATTGCACTATACTTGGCCATGAACTTCACCATAGACCTAAAAAGACAAATGATTTGACTTGCATATTTTATATAATGTTCTTTAAAGTTTAATTATTTATGGTGACACTCAATAATTTGGATTATATCGGGAAAAAATTAGATTAAACATGATACTAAAAATTTACATGTGAGACTTTATGTGCGGGCTAAATTATATATAGATATATTATTTTTAATATTAAAAATATTTTAATTTAATATAATTTTAATAAAAATATAATAAAATATTGATTTTTTTTTATAATTTGAAAATATTGTTAAGAGTTATATTATACATTATACATGAGTATATAAACTTTGCATTTTATTTTGTATATAAAAGAATCTCAAATATTATATTAATATTTAACATTAATATTTTTTTTTTAAATTAGAAATAAAATTATATGTTTTAATTTTAATTATTATAAATAAAAATTATATATTTAAAACAATAAAATAAATTTATTTTTTAAAATTATTTATTTTTAAAATTTTCAATATTGATAATTAATAGTTATATATTTAAAATTATAAAATAAATTTATTTTCCAAATTATTTATTTTTTAAATTTTCAATAATTATAATTATAAATTAAAAAAAATATTTTCTAAATTATTTATTTTCTAAATTTTCAATATTAATAATTAAAATATAAAAAAAAATATTTTCAAAATTATTTATTTTCTAAATTTTCAATATTAATAATTCATTTCATTAATCATAGAAAAAACTATTATCAAGATACAACCGATATGTCTAACTTTTAGGTTTTTCTAATGTAAAAATACTGTCATATAAAATATAATATATATTCTCAATTTAAACGGCTAAATATAATAATTCTAGAGTTTTTTCCGAGTTTTGCCTAGAAAGTCAATTTTTTATTTTTTTTGGGTTTAAAATGAATTTTTGCTAAGTTGAAAATTGGTTTAAAAACATTTAAATGGTAAAGAGTTCACAACTTTAAATTACTATCAAATTTTGAAAAAAATCCAAAAAAGACATAAATCTAACAGATGGAAATGGCTAATTTAAACATCGAACCACATCCATGAATCCCACCTGATATTCTTCAGTCAATTCAGCATTGTACATCATAATCCAAAATATTACTAAATTTATTCAACAAAGTAAAAATGGCAATCTTGGTTCGAAATTGAGCTCCAAAGCCAACCGAAACCCAAGAATATATTCTATTAATGGAAAGGTAATTAATAAGCCCAGCTGCACAGTCCGCCATTGCAAGTGTAGTAGATCTTGCTGTTAATTTACCAACCCTAATCTCACCATTCCATTAATACCGTCAATGGGCTAAGCTAGTATGTCTGTATAAAGTGTAAATAGACATGACACTGAGCGCCATAAAGATTATGAGACCAACAAACGAAACAACTAGAGCACCAACTCTGTAAACATTTTATAAACATGACTTATTGTCCCTTCTACTACTTATTTTATATATAATATATATGTATGCTAATCCTTTCAAGGTTTCTTTTGAACTTATGCATTGCTCCGATATTCACAGATTAAAAAACCAATAATCCTATAATATATATATATATATATATATATATATATATATATATATATATCTTATTTGTCGATCAAATATTCAAAGATTACAAAACTAATAATGCAACAATATCAATATACCCAATATATTAATATATCTAATATCCTGCTACCCACATACAGGAACGCAGGCGAATATTGGTATTTGGCAGGCCACAACCCCACGATGGGAAGTATCACCGTCTTCTTTTTCGTTCCCATTACGATTACAGTGGAAAACATGCAGCCAATTGCCAACCGTCTCAAGATGAGATCCACCACAAAGAAATTTCTATAAACTCCATTAAATTTCCGAGCATCATCCCCGCCGAATTTTTTCTGAGTATAAAACCTCTCAGTCTCTGAGTAGCCCACGTTCGCTGGAGATATCCTGAAAAAATGCTCCAGAATGCATCTCGGCTCCAGCTCCATATCAACAACCAGAAAGGCGGTCTTCCCGTATTCAGGAAGAGCTTTGGTGGACTTTCAAAATTCAAATTTTAAATTTCAAAAAGGTGGAACTGCATTGAGTTGATGTACGACCATATCATATTAATGTACGACCATATCATCCGTAGAATCTTCAATGATGAAGTGGCAGAGTGGCGGATGGTAGAGGAGCGGTGCGGAGCGGAAGGAGAGAGGTGGCAGTCGTTAGCCATCAAAGATGGGCAGGTCCACCTGAATCTCAAAAAGGCTGGAGAGTCGCCGGAAGTACAGCCCCGAAGCTGTCCCATCACCCTCCATTTTGTCGAACGAATTCTTGACGAGGGTTCAATGAATTTGTAAAATATAATGGAAAACTATCCGAATTTATCTGGATTTTCTTATAGTCCAAAATTACGTCGAGAGAAGATAAAAATATTAGAGCTTTTCCTTTAAGTAATGATTTTTTTATTTGATAAGAAGAAAATTTTTTCTTGCCAAAAACATGATCTCAAAAAAGACAATGCCAAAATGAGTATTGCATAAAGATTAATACTCAGTGTATTTACTCTATGGGTTGATCCATACCTGATTAGAATTCGTTCCTCAATTGTTTGGCGCATAAAGAGAAAAAGTAAAATAATATTAAAAAAATATTATCATGTTTCCATAAACTTGTATTGAGCACTCTAAGATACATAAAAACAAATATTGATGAACATAAAGGATTACAGGATTATCAAAGCATAGATGGTTTGACACTAGATGGGTTCGCAATGTCTGGAGTCCGCAAACCCCAAATGAAAGTTTCGACGTCGGGGTTGACGTTTTGAATTCGGAGACCCATGCTCTGGAGGTAGCACTCTACAGGTGTGTGTTTGCGCAAATTGAATTTGAAAAATGGAGGGAGCAGGAGGAAAGGAGGGAGTCATTTCCATGAGATTTTGATCAGTAAGAAAGGAAATTGAGCATATATATATTCAATGGAAACACTATAAAGTGATAATCTCTAAGAGCATGAAAAAAGTACTCAAAAAGGGACAGCATGGTGTAACTAGAAAATTATGCTCATTAGATGTTCAAATATATATATCCTCTACTACAATGTATCTTCAAAAAGTTATAAACAATCATTCCAAGAGATTTTAAAAGATGCAAAAAAGGTGTTCCACCTCCTTCAGATCGTGATCATGCTATTCATTGTCAACCTATAAATGTACTCCCTAACATATGCCTTAAGCATATTATTATCCTAAAAAGAGTGATATTGTGTGTATGATTCAATAATTGTTACATGTTTCCATCATACAACCTAGCCATAGTCAATTCTCTTTACTATTGATGATGGTTGCAAAAAATTATGCTTCATGGTGTATGTGTTTAGATAAATTAACATTGATATATCATGGCCCCTATAAGGTGTTGTAGATGATTGGAAGTATGGCTTACATATTGGAGTTTCTTCCAACTTCATGTGTATATCCAAAGTTCCATGTTTCTTTCCTAAATAAGGTAATGGGTTACAAGATCCCAATCCAAACTACTTTACCAAATATTAACAAAGAAGGAAAAATATTATTTGAACCAGAAAAACATTTTGAAACAAGGATTAAATAGCTAATAAATTGAGAAATTACTAAGTACGTCATCAAATGTAAGAACATAACAATGGAAGAGTGACATGGAAAGATGTGTTGTTCATGTAGATACACCCGAAAGTAATAGTGTTGCTTAAAACACTTTTTTGAATGGGAGGAGCATGGTAATCCCTAGAAAATCCCCACGTAACCCTAAAATCCTTTATTAAATATATATATATTGGGTTATTGAATTTAAATTGTTATATTTTTGTGTAGGTTAGAACCTTTCATAGTAAACATTCATTATAGTTGTACTCTTTGTCTCATATATATATATATATATTGTTATGAAGCCAGCTCCAAATATAGAAGAAAAGAGAGATCAATGCCTTAAAAATCAACCACTTTGAAGGGTCAACCTCCAATACATTACATAAATGAAAAATTCTTGGATGATACAAATGAAAAAACCTCCTTCTATATATAGGGGTCCATGGGGTCAGAATATAATCCTAGCTGACCTAACAATAATAATGTAAGTAAACAATAATAACAATATCGGGGTTACAGGGGTACAACAATAATAATAAGGGGGATACACTTATAACAATAAGGGACTACAGTAGTAATATGGATACCTAATATGCCCCTCTCCTTAAAAAAAGTGTTGTCCTCAACGCTTGAGTAGCTTGGATGATTCTGTATAAAATTCTCATCCTCCCGTGTCGAATCTTCAGTCGGTAAGTTCTTCTACTTGATGAGATACTCTTAAATTGATCAATTTCGTCTCCATCAAGTTCTTGTTTCTGTGACTGTTTTAGGTTACAATATCATTTTTCGTTCCTCTTCAAGTTCTGGCAATATTTTTTGAACTAGAAGTTTGTCACCTATAACCTTCTTTAAGCATGAAACGTGGAAAACTAGATGCACTCACGAAGAAGCAGGAAGCTCCAATTTGCATGCCATAGTACCAATCTTTTGGGACACCCTGTAAGGACCGTAGTATTTCGGTGATAATTTATTATCCTTCTTAGCTTACTTGAGGGACATTTGTTTGTATGGTTGTAGACATAAAAATACCCAGTCTCCTACATCAAAACTTCTCTCGCTGTGATGTTGATATTCTTGTTGTTTAATTCGATTTTATGCCAAATTTACGTTATCCTTTGAGAGTTGGAGAACTTGTTGTTGACACTCGATATGATCTTCCACTGATTGCACCTTAGAATTTTCTCTTAAAGATGATGTGATGGACGGTGGATGATATCCATAAAGTGCCATAAATGGGGTCATTTTTGCTGCAGTATGGAAGGAAGTGTTATACAACCATTCAGCCAGAGGTAACCACTTGACCCATTGTGTTTGTTTATCAGATACAAAACAATGAAGATATCCATCCAAACATTTGTTCACTATCTTAGCTTGACCATCAGATTGAGGATGATAACATGAGCTATGAGCTAGTTGAGTACCCAAACAAGAAAATAATCACGTCCAAAATTTTTGAATAAAAATGGGATCTTTTTCCCTTACCATAAACTTTGGGTTTCCATGTAGCTATTGAATTTTTTTCATAAATGAATTAGCGATTGTACTTGCTTTAAATGGATGAGATAATGCACAAAAGTGTGCATACTTGGTAAGTCTATAAACTACTACCATTGTGACAATCTTTCCTTTGGACTTAGGTAAACCTCAGGGAAAATTTTAGGTGCTAATATTTGCAGGTGGGCTAATTTTCCATGCTTTTTCCAAAAAAAAAAGATTCACCAATTTCCATTTTCTTGAAAATTGATTTGCCAAAATTTTATAGTATAAAATTATTTTACCCTAAAAATCGCCAAATTTCATATATATTAATATAAAATAATTATAAACCTAAATATTTTTACAAAAAAATCATCAAAATTTTTACAATTTACATATTGGGGACAAGTAAGATTTGCCAATATTTTAAAATTTAAGATAAAATCCCATCCTTCAAATTTTCCCTAGAAACCTGTCATAAAATCCGTTGAAATCTCCTCCCAACGTTCACTTGGAATGGATAAAGGTTGTAGAAGACCCCGGGTCTTAATTTTCTCAACTTTATTTTGCTGGAAAACCAAATATTTTGCCACAAACTTTTGAATATTAGATTTAAGGCCATCCAAAAAAAATTATTTCTTCACCCTGTGGTAAGTTTTTAAAAATCTTGAGTGTCCTCCTAAAGGAGAAGTGTACAATTCCTAAAGAGTATTTTGTTTTATTTGGGAATTCTTACAAAGATATAAGTGAGCTTTGTACCATAAGGAATCATTTTTCCAACTAAATGTATAAGATTTACTAGGATCATGCTTCAACTTTTGAATGAGTGTTCACGCTTCTTCGTCCTTCTTCCATTTATCCCTTGCTTCGGTTATCCAATCTAGTTTGATAATACAAATTTCGCAAAGAAATGCTTCCACCTCTTCATCATTTCCTGAGAGTGCATATGAAACAACATGTAGCTTCCCTTTTTTGTAGATGATTTCAAAGTCATAACCCAACATCTTTGTGACCCATTTTTGTTTCTCTTTTGAAGATAGTCTTTGTTCCAAAAAGTGTTTAAGACTATCATGATCAATTTTTACCTTGAAGTGCCTTCCCATTAGGTAAGGTCACCATTTCTTTAGTGCATGTAGTATTGCCAACATTTCCTTCTCATAAATAGCTTTCTGTAAATACTTTACTTTGATTGGATGACTTTCAAAAGAAATGGGTCTTCCTTCTTGCATTAAAACAACACCAATTCAATTTCCTGAGGCATCACATTCCACAATAAAGGTTTTTGTGAAGGCTAGAATAGCTAACACTGGTGCTAGGCGCATTGCCTCTTTAAGATGTTCAAAGGCCTTAGTTGCTTCAGGAGTCCATGAAAATGCATCTTTCTTCAATAATGTTGTTAGAGGTGCTACTATTCTCCCATAATTCTTAAAAAAGTTGCGATAATACCATGTTAACCTGAGAAATCCTCGCAACTTCTTTATGGTTGTGGGGACTTTCCAGCCCTTAATGGCTTTAATTTTATTAGGGTCTACCTCAACACCCTCCTGAGATACAATATGACCCAGATATTCCACCTCTCGTACTCCAAAGAAACATTTGGATGTTTTTTCATATAATTGTTTCTCCTCCAATATTTCGAGCACCATGTCAAAATATTAAACATGATCCTTCCAAGACCCGATGTAGATTAATATGTCATCAAAAAATACTAGCACAATTTTGTAAGGAAGGGTTTGAAAATGGAATTCATTAACCCTTGAAATGTAGAAGGTGCATTGGTAAGGCCAAAAGGCATGAAAAAAAATTCATAAGGACCCTCATGAGTTATAATTTTTTTTTTCGGAATATCTTCAGTCTTCATTCTAATTTGATGATAACCTGAACGAAGATCCAACTTGCTAAAATAAATTGCACCATGTAATTCATCCAATAATTCATCAATCATAGGAATGGAAAATTTATCTTTAATAGTGAGCTTATTGAGCTCCCTATAATCCAGACACATGCGCCATGATCCATCTTTCATGTGCACCAATAATATTGGAGCAGAGAAAGAACTTTGACTAGGTTGAAATATACCAGCCTCTAACATCTCTGCAATCATACGTTCAATTTCGCTCTTTTGGACATAAGGATATCTCTAAGGCCTGATGTTTCGAGGAACACTTACTAGAATCAAATGAATAGCATGATAATGATCATGAATCTGGAGAAATAGAAGATTTTTATGTTAGACTTCTAGTGAGCATAATTGTGCAATTATGCCTCGTTGTTCTTTCTTCAGAAGATTTTTCATGACATTAGAGCTTATTATCTTTCCCAGCTTCCGTTCAATACCCCGTAATTCGATTTACTTTCCTTCCGAAAAAAAATTCAAGAAAATTTCTTGAAAATTAAAAGCTACCGTCCCAAAATATTGTAGTCATTATACTCCTAGTACAATATTAACACCTCCCATTGGAATGGAAAGAATTGGACTATTCAATAAATATTCCCCCATGGTTAGCTTGATATTATGGCATTTTCTAGAGAAATTTATAGTTCCTCAATTTCTAACCATCACTTGACATTATCGTGTTGGGTATAGGAAACAATTCAATTCCTTGGCTACCTTACAATGAATAAAATTATGGGTACTACCCGAATCAATCAACACTATTACCTTTTTCTTCTTGATATGTCCTTCTATATTGAGAGTTTGAGGAGTGCTAATTCCTACCAATGCATTACACGATATGGTCAGACTCATTTATTCTTCTTCTATGGTTGGTTCCTAGCGTATATCCTCTTCTTTTGAAGTTTCTTGTTCATTTTCTTCCTCCTCTTCACAATCTATGTCAAAATAATTTCTTCTCGGCACACTTATGACCTTTAGTGTATTTTCTATCACAACTGTAGCAAAGCCCTTTTTCTCTTTCTTATTCCAATTGTTGTGGTGTCAAAATTGTAGGTTGTGGAAGTCTAGGAGTAGCAACAGTTCCATATTTATAGGTGTGAGTGTTAGGCTTCATTGATGCCATAATTTTACATTCAATTTTTCTTGCCAACTTGAATTCCTTCTCTATTGAATTAGGTTCCCTAACACGAACTTCGTGTTGGATGTTATACTCTAAAGTACCTATGAAGACATCAATATTGTGTTCCTCTGGAATATTAGTTACCCTTATATTCAATTTTTGGAAGTCCTCAATGTGCTCCCCCACTGAACCCATGTGTTTGAGATTTATCAATTAGCTAAAGAAGGTGTTTCTCTTTGTATCCTCATAATGTGCTATCATTTCCTCCATGAAAATTGACCAAGTGACATTTTTTTTACGGGAGCAAAGCCATTGATACCATACAAATGTATTTTGTTGTAAATGTAAAGTTTCAATTCATACCTTTTGTGTGTTTTGCCCATTATTGAGATCAAAATATTGCTCCATCTGTAGTATCCATGTTACAGGATCATTTCCATCAAACTTCCTAATATCCATTTTTGGAAGATGGTGGTTCTTCCATCCAACATTACAGTTTATGAAATCACGATTAACGTTTATTTTGTTCTCATCACGAGTTTCCTGTACTATCCTTTCACCATTAAGAAACATTTCTTGTATCAAATTTGTAAAACCTTCCATGTGTGCTTTTAGATTATTCTTCATGTTTTCCATGTTGTATTTCAATTTTTTTTCTATGTCATCCATCTTAGCTTCCATGCCAGCTTCCATGCCATCCATATTGGCTTCCACGCCTTCCTTCAAACCATCCATATTTGATTCCACACCTTTATTCAAAACTTCTATTTCATTTTTTGTTGGTCTTTGCAAGAGCGAAATTTGGTGCACTAGCTCTTGGAATTTTGATAGATTATGTTACAATTATTCATATTTATGAGTAATAGTAGAGTAATATAGGGGATTAATGGATTTTGAATTATTTTTTGGAGGCATTTTAGAACCCAATACTGATACATCTACTAAATAGGTCTTTGGAATCACTTAAAACTGATTCTTCAAACAAGACTTGTGAAATTTGAAAAACAAATACACACCTTTTTCTTTATTTTGAGGAGCTCGATATTGAAACTAAATTATCTCTGTGATTTTGGATCTTAAATATCTGAAATTTAGCACTGTAGTATCCCTATGAATCTTATTTCAAATGGTAGAGGTCTCACCTGATTTCGATTCTTCAAGACAAAGATATGCCCAATCTCCCACAATGACCTAATTATGGACTGGTTCAGTAGATCGAACTTGTACGGCGTGCTACGTATCATTGTTTCCTTCTTTGGCTCTAAAATTGGTACAAAGGAAACTATAGTCCATGTACTTGCAAATAATTTTTGTAAAATTCCAATCCAATGCTCAGAGAGAGAGTTATGATGATTTTCCCACGGTCACCTCTTTGAGATGAAATTCCAGAGCCTCAACAATCCCTAACTTCCGTAGATCCTATCTCCTAAACTGTTACGAATCAAAGTCTGAAATTTTTCGAAGCCTTTCCTTAGGATTGCGGCTTCGCTCTGTAAACATTTTAACTTCGGAAACCCCATAGAAAAATTTTTATAGCGAAAATTCCATGATGACCTGTTTATGTTAAATTCAGGAGCCTGCAAAAAGCCCTAACTTCCACAAGTCATACCTCCAAAAATATTATGAACCAAGATCTGAAATGTTTCCACGATGTCCCTCAGAATTTTGGCTTCACGCTGTAAAAATTTCAGCTTCTTAAACTTCATAGAGAAAAATTTATAGCAAAAATGCCATGATCACCTATTTGGAGCAGCGAAACCCTAGAATCCAAAGCTATGATACCAAATTTTATGAAACCAGCTCCAAAAATAGATGAAAAGAGAGAACAACGCCTTAGAATATAGCCACTTCGAGGGGGAAACCTCCAATACATTACATAAATGAACAATTCTTGGATGATACAAATGAAAGTAAATAATAATAACAATTCTTGGTCCATGGGGTTACAATATAATCCTAGCCGGCCTAACAATAATAATGTAAGTAAATAATAATAACAATATGGGGGTTACAGGGGTACAACGATAACAATAAGGAGGCCACACTAATAAAACTAAGGGACTACACTAGTAATATGGGGACCTAACATATATATATATATATATATATAGAGAGAGAGAGAGAGAGCTTAGGTTTCAGTCATAATTTCCTTTCTTATATTATATTCATTGTAAATGGTTGTTCCAACCCGAAACTTGATCATATTCAATGAAATCTTTTTATTTTCAAGCTACATTTTGACTACTTATAATAAAAGACATCCATGGACTAAGGAAAAAATATTTAATTATATTAAACACTCTTATAACATAATAGTGCACACTTTCACTAGTAAATTCCTTTTGCAAACTTGATTTGAATATTTTCCATCTTCACCTCTATATGAATTATATATGGATAACATTGAGCAAGGGAAGTAACCATAGGAGAACCATTGAAGGTTGAAATTTTCCTTGATAATATTAGGTATATCAATTTGCAAGTATATAGGATATTAAAGAAATGATAAGAAAGGTATATCGTCCTCCTTAACCAACATAGAATTAATAAGAGATTCATGGTAATCTTTTGAGTCTAGTTTCATCTAACCAAGGAAATGTTGCAATGTCCTAGTAAGAATATGAGGGTGCTATGACATGATACTTTTGAAGTGTTATAAAAATTAGGTAATAATGCTTATAAAATTTGTCTACCTTTATATATATGCATTTATTCAATATATAAATGTGGAAATTTTGAATCTCTATAAGCCTTCCATGTTATATTAGGAAAATGATGGGTAGATCTTACTTACCATATAGGAGATCACACTAGAAGTTCAAGTGGAGTTAGAAAAAAATATAGACTTGTAAAAGAAGTCAAGAACAACTAGATAAGGGAAAGAAGAATTCTTGTAGGTTGTACTTAATGATAACTTAGAATCTAAGAAAATCCAAATGTAATATAGAGAGATGGTAGAGGGAAATTTTCATCACCTCCTTTAGTAAAATGTTTTGAGCATGAAAATCCTCCCAAAATGGAGAGGTATAATTTGAAATGACTCACTATGTAAAAAAATTTCTATTATGGTACCATTTGAGTAGACAATTTGAAGCTATTGACATGTAGGGTACATTTTAGGGAAATATCCTATTATAGACATTTAAGGTCTTAAAAATTAGTAAGATCATTTGTAATATTTATTGGATATTTTTTGGGTCAAAGCTTTGCAAACATAATCCATATCCCTCCAGCGTTTTTCTAAATATCAATAACTTTTTATTATTGCAAATATCACCTTAATAAAAAGCCTATATGAGAAATTCATTCCTCCTAAAAATCAATCTATGATTTTTTACTGCCATGATATTAATCTAATACTATATCAGTTCCCAATACACATATAGAGCTAGTCATTTATGGAATTTCAATTTAATTTTATAAGTTCTAAAAAAATTAACCATAATCATGGGTGGAGGTATGGAAAATCCCTTACCTTAACCTTAGAGGACTATGAAAATATGTTAAATATTGTGTGATTAGGAAACAAAGGGATTCGATTATAGTTTTATTGATTTGATGTCCAATTTTTTAACCAAGCAAATAAGTGGGATATTATGACTAAAATTGACAAAGTAGAATACCATACCTTGTAGAATCCATCGTAGGTAACACTATTTGTGGTATCTCCATAGTGAATTCGTCTTTGTTTACATATGGAGATACCTTACCTACGATCAAAGGTGGGTAGGTTGATTTTGTTTGCAGCATTATTAGGTTTGCAGTTTGTAGATGATGGTGCAAAAAAATATTTTGATTTTAAACTTTAAAAACATAAAAAGTTATATAATTAGTATTTTCTTTACTAGGTTGATTTTAAACTTGTCTTTATAATAGTTACCAATTAACTATATTTTAAATTTGAATAAGGATGTTATTTTTAACATTTTTTTTAACACCATTTATTTGTAAAAACGTTTTTGAACACCAATTTTGAATTTAGGAGATTATTTTAAGTTTTATTTGCATATTAAAACCATTTGAAGTTTTGAATTTGTTATTTTAATCTTAAATATCAATCCATTCAAATAATTTATTTAGGAGTTCAATTATTTTTCTTGTAAACATGAATATCAAAGCTATGAAATGATTTCATTCAATACATCTTTATGATAAAGAGTTCGATTTGAGACTTGGACAACTGATCAAACCTAGCTCAAAAAAATGGTTATGAATGGCACTTACCAGAGCAAGACCGAACCCATGGATCAACAGATGCATGGTATTTCATTTCATGTCTCCAATTTAAAATTTAAACCACCAAATACAATGAGTTGGACCTATTTGTGTGACTCATAGTGGAGCTTGATAATAAGAATCCATTCCCTATCAGATTCAAATCGCGACGGATAAAAACTTTCCATCTCAGCTTGCAGCTTCCATGTCCAAATCAAAATCATGCCTGTGATATTTCGACTTGAAATGGAAATAGAGTAGGGAAATGGTAATCGAATGGGCATACTGGCAATATTTGTAATGGTGCGTGGAAAACTGTAACAATTGTTCAAAATGAAATTGACAACTTCCTGTCTTCCTCTACGGCCCTGGGTCCTGGACACTTTCATCCCACGAACTTTTATCCGGATAGAAATTCATAATCAGTGACCTCCTATTGGCACATAATCAGTAACTAGGCCTTTAGAAGTTTAGTGCTAGTGCCAAAAAAAAATGGCGAAAAAACCAAAAATGGCAATGATTCTGTTTTTAGTAATTAAATGCAATATCCAAACAAAGGAATGCAAAATTCAAATACAT